>CM022302.1:337130118-337395463 GCA_011799875.1 Thinopyrum elongatum | reverse complement strand
AGAAAGAAAAAAAAAGAAAAGCGAACAGAACAACCCCGCAAAAATGGGACGACGGGCAAAATAGAGGATGGAAGAAAGGCAACAACAAGGAAATACACGCGCACCCATTTTACCCCCAGGCGAATATATGGACACTCCCATCAACTCCGAAAACCCTAATACCCCCCAATTCGATCAACTCCCAACCCCCAGTCTGGTTACTGGATCGACACGGAAGGAGCAAAGAATACTGAAGACCCTGACCCCCGCGATCTGCGCACGGTTTAGGGTCGCTAGACCGAAGTCCACTGGGCACGGCCCGTGGGGGGGTGTTCTGTTCCTTTTCTTTCTTTTTCGTTCTGTTTTCTTTTAGTTTCCTGTTTTTGCCTTTTATTTTTTTATTTCAAAACACTTTTGTAAAAATATGGGACTTGCCCATATAATAACAGTGCATTATTAGCCACTTCTAGAAATTGGTTTGGTGTCCATATCTTTTTATTTGGATTTTATTTAATTGAAAAAGTTAAATAGTGTTTGTTTTGCTGCTGATCCTTGTTGTTTGAGTCCTTTACAATTCCAATAAATGTTGCTATTATTTTTTATAAATACCTTGGGAATTTGCAACATGATTCCACATTTTTGTTTTCCAATTTGAGCAACTTTTATTTTCACTTTAGTTTGAATTTTCATTTTGAATTGAATAGGAGATGAGATATGTATTAATGATGATTAAGCACTGTGGGTCATGATGACTTGGCATAATCAATAGGGTGATTACTACTGTAGCTTAATACATGGGGTGTTACATTGGGCATGAATATAACATTGACTTAAGCCTCTCCAAGCTTGAGCAATACTTTCTTCTTCGCGAGGCAAAAAATTATAAATATAATTCCGATCACGATGAACTGATGCATAGGATAAAATTCTGATGAATTCCAATTTCAATCGGTTGTAATTCCAAGCCCAATATCATCGCATAGCCTATACCATGTCATGCCTTCTCCTTCAAACATAAAGGGAAGACCTTCTTCTTGACTTCATCCTCGGGCAAACCCGCAAGCTTAAATAATCCACAAAATTCACCACATAGATTAGATGCATATCAGATGTAATGTTCCATCTCCTGCATAAGGATTAGCTAGCAGTTTCTCTATCATACCCGAAGGAATTTCATAATAAATATTTTCAGTAGGTCAGTAAGTTGAGTGGTAACTCTTTATTCTTTCCGTCGGGGTGAAGATACCCCGAACAAACCCTCAAAGGATTATTTTCACAGCAACAAGTGACAGTAAATTTCAGCACACTATATAAATTTTTCCTTACCAAAGGCGCTTCACTCCTCCCCGGCAACGACGCGCCAGAAAAGAGTCTTGATGACCCACAAGTATAGGGGATCTTTGCAGTCCTTTTCGATAAGTAAGAGTGTCGAACCCAACGAGGAGCAGAAGGAAATGACAAGCGGTTTTCACAAGGTATTTTCTGCAAGCACTGAAATTATCGGCAACAATAGTTTTTGTATAAGATAATTCGTAACGGGTAACAGTACTGTTGGGAAATATTGCATGGAAAACAAAAAAAATTCTACGCACATGTAATGATCTATCCATGGAGATGCATAGCAACGAGGGGGAGAGTGTGTCTACGTACCCTTGTAGACTGTAAGCGAAAGCGTTTCACAACGCGGTTGATGTAGTCGAACTTTCTTCGCGCTCCACCGATCGAGTACCGAACGTACGGCACCTTCGAGTTCTGCACACACAGCTCGTGACGTCCCTTGCCTTCTTGATCCAGCAAGACATCGAGGTAGTAATGAGTTCCGTCAGCACGACGACGTGGTGACGGTGAGGTGAAGTGATCTCCGCAGGGCTTCGCCTAAGCACTACGAAAATATGGCCAGTGGTTTAAACGGTGGAGGGCGGCGCCGCACACGGCTAGGCAATTGTCTGGAGTGTGCTAGGCGACCCCTTCCCCACATATATATAGGTGGGAGGGAGGAGGGCAGCCAGAGGGTTGTGACGCCCCCGGCCCGATCGTGCACCTAATAATACACGCCAAATGCACACGATCAAGCCTAAGGACTCACGAAGATATCACAACACAACTCTAAAACTAAATAAAGTCATACAAGCTTTATATTCCAAGCCAGGGGCCTCGAGGCTCGAATACATAAGCTTGCGAACAAGCTTCACGGAAGCATCAGATATCTGAGTACAGATATGAAATAGAAACAAAAGGCCTTTAGGAAGGCGGGGCAAAATAAAACACTACGATCGAAAGGCAGGCCTCCTGCTGGGACCCTCCGATCCTACTCCTGGTCGTCGTCAACTCGTAGTGTATCCTCCTCTGGTAGTAGTAGTAACGATCGTCGGGGCATCTGTCTCAGGGGGCTCCGTCCTCTGGTCACGTCAAACTGATATGGGGAGAAAAAGGAAAAACAAAGCAACCTGAGTACTCCGAAGTACTCAGCAAGCAAGGATCTACACACATATGCAACATTTTCAAGGGGAGGCTGTATTGGGGACTGGCTGCAGAATGCCAGAATAGAGAGAAGGCCTATCCTATCGAAGACTAGCATCTTCAGCGGTCTTGCAGCAGTAGAAGAGAGTAGAACAATGCCATATAATGTAGCAGTAATAATATCAACCTCACCCAGAGATCCTTTCTCGTCCCTGCGAGAAAGCAATCCCAGAGCCATACATTCATCAACCTCGTCCTGAGATCCCTTCTCGACTCCCTGCGGAAGCAATCCCAGAGCCATATATACAGGTCTCATCACAGGTATCCAGTTCTAAATTGTATCAATCAGGATACAACTCCGAGTGTCCTTACCGTAGGACCGGCTATCGATAGAAATGTTTCTCCCTGCAGGGGTGCACCAACTTACCCAACACGCTCGATTAACTTCGGCCGGACACACTTTCCTGGGTCATGCCCGGCCTCGGCCAAACGACACTCGCAACCCTACCTACAGCTCAGCAGAGAGGTCCCCGCCTTCTACATCCTAAGCGCAGGGGGTCTTGGCCATCGCCCCTCGCCCTCCGGGTCGTTGCGTACATGGCCCAGATCAAGCCACCGAAATGGCGCCAATCACTCCATGCCGCACTGCTGAACTGGAGTCTGACAGAGCTTTCGGCTGATGCATACGATGCAGAACGCCCATACTATGCCCACGTGATGGTATGTGCTATCAGACCAAGTCTGCTCGGATCAAATATCCAAATCGTTAGACTAGGGCTTGCGGTAACGAGCAGAGACTCACGAAAGATGTGACCCCGTCGCCCCGTCTCGAGGACTTGCGGCAAGGGCACAAGAATGCCCGCCGCGCCTCGTATTCACCACTCGGGCACCACACGTGGCAACCCGCCTTCACATCACACCGGGTACCCCTCAGGGTCGACCCGCCTTTCCAAGTAACATTGTAGTCCAAGTATCCGTGTGTCCATAACATCAGGAATCCGAGTATCACCCTCATTGAATTCCCACTCGATGTATCCGTCAAGGTGAACTAGGAGGAATCACCCTCACTGGTTCCACACTTGAGGTGTTGTACGACAGCGTCGTTATCGGAAGCGGTGAAGGAGGAATCACCCTCGATGACCATGACCAAACGAATAACTCTCTCAGAGTTTAACATCAGAAGTGCTACAAGAGGTTTCACCCTCGGCACCTCGATAGTAACGCTGCGTGTCGTTATAACTAGGGGGGTGATGTGCGGTGTCGGGTCTGGTCTTCAATCCCGTTGATCGGGTCTTCTGACGATCCGCGCGGCCAGTCGGGATAAGTGGGGTCACTGATAGTTCCACCCAGCCTAGACTAAACAGTTTTAGGATATGTAGGTAATTATCAACAGTAGGTTACAATGAACAGGCTATGCATCAGAATAGGTAAAGCAGCAACAGCAGTATTCTAATGCAAGCATGAGAAATTTAGAATGGGCGATATCGGTATGCTCAAGGGAGGGCTTGCCTGTGCTCGGCGGCAAGGGCAAGGTCGTCTATGGTGTCTTCGGGATCGGAGCTGCGTCGGTTCTCGGGGACGCGTCAGGGTCGGGGGCTATCGAGAGAGAAGAGGGGAGGAAACAGTATAAATATATAGCAAACATGAGCAGACAAATACGATACACTTGCTAGGGTGTAGTCTAACGCAGCATCACACGTAACAGACGGAGCGGGAGAATATCTGACGATATTTCCCGGTCTTTGAATTATCGACAGAGGATAAGAGGGGAACGGTTGCAAGTTCGGATAGTTAGAGACGCGTGATCTGGATCGGGAGGAGCCCGATCCTGACCCGACCCCGCCGCTGCGCCCGTAGCCGTCGACCGCCGCTCGATGCCACCTCGCCACCCATCGCCACGCCGCTTCCTCGTCCTCCTCCCCACCGGCCGACCCCGAGCCTCGCCGCCCCCTCTCCCCTGCAGCCGCTGGTGAGGCCCCGGACTCCACCTCCCCGCTCCCCGTCCCGAACGCCGCCGCACCCCGCTCGCCCCCGCCCGCTGCCGCTCGCGCCGACCCGCGTCGGCCTCCTCTCGCCCGCCGCACCTCGCTTCGCCTGTTACCGCGCCGCCGCTCGCCACTCGGCTGGCCACCGCGCCCGGCCGCCCTTGCCCCGCCCGCGCTCGCCTCCCGCCCGTGCGCGGCCCTGAGCACGCCGGCGCTCGTCGCCGCCTCGCCCCGGCTCGCCAACTGCCGCGCCCGCTCGGTCTTGTGCGCGCCCGCGTGCCCGCAGTGGCCTCTGGGCCACTGACGTATGGGCCCGGCCCCCCCTGTGCCACTGACTAGCAGGCCCCACCCCCAGAACGGTTTTAAAAATAAATAAATAAAAAATAATTAATTAAATAGTTAATTAATTGATTAAGTTAATTAACTCCGATTAAGTTAATCTAATTAATTAGTTAGTTTAATTAATAGTAATTAAATTAGCTAAAGCCTAATTAAACTAAACTGACACTGACAGGTGGGACCCACACGTCAGTTTGACTAGGTCAACTGCACTGTTGACTGCTGACGTCATGCTGACGTCAGCATACACTATTTCGGATAATGTTGAATTTAAATAAATACTTAAATTCCAGAAAATCTATAAAACTTTAAAAATTAATATAAAATAAACCGTAACTCGGATTTAAAAACTTTGTACATGGAAGTTACTCAGAACGACAAGACGAATCCGAATACGCGGTCCGTTCGTCCGCCACACGTCCCTAGCATCGCGAACATGCAACCGTCCCCCTCCGGTCCCTCCGTCCGAAAATGCCAAACACCGGGAGTACATTCCCGGATGAATTCCCCCTTCGCCAGTATCACCCGGCACAGCGTTAGATCACCTCTGTCACCGCGTATTACCATGTTATGCTTTGTGCTGCACTTGTTTGCTCTGTATTTATTGTTTCCTCCCCCTCTTCTCTCTCGTTAGACCCCGACGTCGTCCCCGAGACCGACGCAGCTCCGGAGACCGACGACACCATTGACGACCTTGCCTTTGCCGCAAAGCAACCAGGCAAGCCCCCCTTTTGATCATCCCGATATCGCCCATTCTATTTTCTCATGCTTGCATTAGAATTGCGGCTGCTGCTGCTTTACCTATTCTGATGCATAACCTGTTTATTGTAACCTGCTGTTGATAATTACCTGCATATCCTAAACTGCTTAGTTTAGGCTAGGTAGAGACCTATCAGTGACCCCACTTATCCTGATTGCCCCGCTCGATTATCCGAAGACCCGACCAATGGGATTGAAGACCAGGCCCCGACACCGCACATCACCCCCCTTAGTTGTAACGACACTGTAGCGTTACTATCGAGTGCCGAGGGTGAAACCTCTTGTAGCACTTCTGATGTTAACTCTGTAGAGTAGCTGTTTGGTCGTGGTCATCGAGGGTGATTCCTCCTTCATCACTTCTGGAAACGACGCTGTCGTGCAACACATCAAGTGTGAACCCATCGAGGGTGATTCCTCCGAGTTCACCTTGACGGATACATCGAGTGGGAATTCAACGAGGGTGATACCTCGGATTCCTCTGATGTTATGGACACACGGATACTTGGACTTTACACTGTTACTTGGATATGCGGGTCGACCCTGAGGGGTACCCGCGTGAGCCTAAGTAGCGAGTGTTGTTGAGACGGGTTGACCTGGAGGTTGCCCGAGATATGAATACGAGGCGCGACCAAGCATTCTTAGCCCTTGCAGCAAGTCCTCGAGACGGGGCGACGGGGTCACATCTTTCGTGAGTCTCTGCTCGTTACCGCAAGCCCTAGTCCACTAACGATTTGGATATTTGATCCGAGCAGGCCTCTGGCCAGATAGCACTAACCATCATGTGGGCATAGTATGGGTGTTCTGCATCGTAGCATCAGCCGAAAGCTCTGTCAGACGTCTAGTTCAGCCTTGCGGCCGGGACGGACCGGCACCCTCCTGGTGCCTGGCTTCACCCTGCTCGCAATGACCCGGAGGGCATAGGGCGATGGCCCAAGACCCCTGAGCGCTTAGGATGTAGACCGGCGGGGACCTCTCTGCTGAGCTGTAGGTAGGGCTGCGGTGTATCGTTTGGCCGAGGCCGGGCATGACCCAGGAAAGTGTGTCCGGCAGGAGTTAATCGAGCGTGTTGGGTAAGTTGGTGCACCCCTGCAGGGAAGAATACATCTATCGATAGCCGGTCCTACGGTAAAGGACACTCGGAGTTGTATCCCGATTGATACAGCTAGAAGTTGAGATGAGACCTGGATATGAGGCTGTGGGATTGCTTCTCGCAGGGAGTCAAGAAGGGATCTCCGGACGAGGTTGATGACTGTATGGCTCTGGGATTGCTTTCTCGCAGGGAGTCGAGAAAGGATCTCTGGGTGAGGTTGAGACTTAATGATACTGCTACATTATATTGATCTGTTCTGCTCTCTTCTATTGCTGCAAGACCGATGAAGATGCTAGTCTTCGATAGGACTAGGCCTTCTCTCTATTCTGGCATTTCTGCAGCCTAGTCCAGATATACAGCCTTCCTTTGATAATGTTGCATATGTAGTGTAGATCCTTGCTTGCTGAGTACTTCGGAGTACTCACGGTTGCTTTGTTTTCCTTTTCTCCCCATATCAGTTTGTCGTGACCAGAGGACGGAGCCCCCCTGAGACAGATGCCCCGTCGATCGACTACTACTACCACCCCGAGGGTGGATACTTTTACGAGTTGGCTGACGACCAGGAGTAGGATCGGAGGGTCCCAGGCAGGAGGCCTACGCCTTTCGATCGTAGTGTTTTATTTTGCCCCGCCTTTCTATAGGCCATTCTGTGCTTTCTTTTATATCTGTACTCAGATATCTGATGCTTCCACTGACGCTTGTATGCAAGCTTATGTATTCGAGCCCTCGAGGCCCTTGGCTTGTAATATAAAGCTTGTATGACTTTATTTATGTTTTAGAGTTGTGTTGTGATATCTCCCGTGAGTCCTTAGGCTTGATCGTGTGCATTTGCGTGTATGATTAGTGCACGATTGAGCCGGGGGCGTCACAAGTTGGTATCAGAGCCGACTGCCTGTAGGAATCCCCCTTTCCAACTCCTTGGCCGAAGTTGAGTCTAGTGGTCCAAACCTATTTTACTAACTTGGCTGTGTGGCTTACGGGCCTACGTCGCCAATTGGGTGGTATTAGGATCTTTTACTCCTCGACCTTTACTCTGGGACTCTGATCTCTCTTCCATTCGGGTTAAAATTTTACTAACTCCAACATTAGGTTCTCGTAATCACATCCACCCGGTGTTCCAAAATTTCCCCCCTTCCTTCAAGATTGCGGGCCAGGTTCTGCTTACAGGATCCTTCCAGTTGTTCGTGAATTTCAAGATGTCTTTCCAGAAGACCTTCCAGGAATACCCCCTGCTAGAGCTGTCGAGTTTGTCATCGACTTGAAACCTGGCACAACTCCTATTGCGAAGTTTCGTTATAAGATGCCTCCGCATCATCTTCTCAAGCTTAAGGAAGAAATTGACACGTCACTTAAGAAAGGTTTCATCCGCCCCAGTTCCTATGCTTGGGGAGCACCTTCACTCTACGTTAAGAAGAAGGATGGAACTAACCGATTGGTTCAGGATTATCGGCCCATTAACCAAGCCACAATTCAGAACAAATATCCGCTTCCTCGGATCAATGATTTGTATGATCAACTTGCTGGATCATCGGTGTTTTCTAAACTTGACTTGAGGTTGGGTTATCATCAGATCTGAGTCCGCGAAGAGGACATTCCCAAGACAGCATTCGTTACTCGCTATGGTTCTTATGAGTACACTGTCATGTCCTTCGGCTTAACAAATGCTCCAACCACATTCTCCCGTCTGATGAATTACATCTTCATGGATTATCTCGACAAATTTGTCGTGGTGTATCTAGATGATATTCTGGTATATTCGAAGAATAAGGAAGAACATGCCGAACACCTCCGTCTTGTACTGGAAAGACTTCGAGAACACCAGTTGTATGCCAAATATTCCAAATGTGAATTCTGGCTTTCTGAAGTAACCTACCTTGGTCATGTGATTTCCAAGGATGGAATTGCTGTTAACCCGGAACGAGTTCAGGCTATTCTTGACTGGACTCCTCCGAAGAACATCAAGCAAGTGAGAAGTTTTCTCGGCCTTGCAAGTTATTGCCGTCGATTTGTCGAGAACTTTTCCAAGATTGCTAAGCCGTTGACTGATCTGCTTCACAAGGGCGTTAAGTTTGAATCGACAGAAAAATGCCAGGAAAGTTTTCAAACACTCAAAGACAAGCTGACATCTGCCCCAGTACTTGCTCCTCCAGATTCTCGCAAAGACTTCATGATTTATTGTGACGCATCCCGTGAAGGATTAGGCTGTGTCCTAATGCAAGAGCATAAAGTGATTGCCTATGGCTCTCGTCAGTTGCGCCCACATGAAGAGAATTATCCGGTACATGATCTAGAACTAGCCGCTGTGATATATGCATTGCAGTTGTGGCGACATTACCTTCTCGGTAATCGTTGCGAGATCTACACGGATCATAAAAGTCTGAAGTACTTGTTCACTCAGCCATCTCTAAACCTCCGTCAGCAAAGATGGATGGAGGCCATTTGCGGATTATGATTTGGGTATTTCCTATACCCCTGGCAAGGCTAACGTGATGGCTGATGCCTTAAGCCGCAAGTCCTATTGCGACAACCTCATGGTTAGGCGATTTCAACCTCGTCTTTTTGAAGAACTGCGCAAGCTGAATCTCCGTATTGTTCCATAGGGTTCTCTTAATAACCTTGTGATACAACCAGATCTTGAGAAAGCTGTTAAGAGTGCGCAAGCTAAAGATGCTGAAGTTGATTTGATGAAGAAAAGTCTTCACCTTGAAAAGTACAGGGATTTCTCGATGTCTGGAGATGGAACCTTGTATTTCAGAAACCGCATTGTGGTACCTCGCTTCGAGCTTATGACTGACAAGGTCATGAAGGAGGCACATGATACACCGCTGTCTATTCATCCGGGTAGCACCAAGATGTATCGTGATCTCCGTCAAAGGTACTGGTGGTCTAAAATGAAGCAGGATATTGCTCGTTATGTTGCCGAATGTGATGTGTGTCATCGCGTTAAAGCAGAACATCAGAAGCCGGCTGGAATTCTGCAACCACTTCCTATTCCTCTATGGAAATGGGATAAGGTTCAGATGGATTTCATTACTGGCCTTCCCAAGTCACAGAACGGTCACGATGCTATTCTTGTAGTCGTCGACCAACTCTCTAAGGTTGCACACTTTCTGCCTGTCAAGGAGACTATCACTGCTAGTCAGTTAGCAGAGTTGTATATCTCCAGAATTGTTTCACTCCATGACATTCCGAAGGAGATCAGTTCGGACCGTGGCGGCCTTTTCAATTCCGAGTTCTGGGAAAGTTTCCAAGAAGCTATGGGAACTCATATTACCTGGAGTTCAGCTAATCACCCCCAGTCCCAAGGCCAAGTCGAGCGAGTCAATCCAGTGCTTGAAGACATGCTGCGAGCTTGTGTTATTTCTTTCGGTAAGAAGTGGGAAGAATCTCTTCCATATGCCGAATTCTCTTACAACAATAGCTATCAAGCCAGTTTGAAAATGGCCCCCTTCGAAGTACTCTATGGACGTAAGTGTCGAACCCCTCTGAATTGGCCAGAAATTGGGGAACGACCACTCGTGGGACCGGACATTATTCAGCACGCTGAAGAACAAGTCCGTATCGTTCGAGAAAATCTCAAGGCGGCTCAGGACCGCCAGAAGAGCAACTACGATCGCAAACGATGGGGTTTGACTTATCAACCTGGTAAACAAGCTTATCTGCGTGTCACTCCTATGAAGGGCACTCACCGTTTTGGAATCAAGGGCAAGCTAGCTCCACGCTACATTGGTCCTTTCCGCATTGTTGCTAGACGTGGTCAGGTGGCATATAAATTGGAGTTGCCACCGCAATTCTCTCATATCCACGACGTCTTCCATGTGTCGCAACTTCGTCGTTGCTTCAAGGAATCTCCGCACCGAGCTGTGGATCACGAGATGCTCGAATTGCAAGATGATCTTTCTTATAAGGAGCATCCGATCCGCATCCTCGATGAATCTGAACGTCGAACCCGTCAGAAGGTTACCAAGTTCCTCAAAGTGCAGTGGTCAAATCATACTGAAGATGAAGCCACTTGGGAACGCAAGGATAATCTTCGTGCAGAATACCCCGAACTTTTTCCTTCTACCTCTTAATTCTCGGGACGAGAATTCTTGTTAGTGGAGGGGATTTGTAACACCCCATGTATTAAACTACAATAATCACCCTATTGATTATGCCAAGTCATCATGACCCACAGTGCTTAATCATCATTAATAACATATCTCATCTCCTATTCAAATTCAAAATGAAAATTCAAACTAAAGTGAAAATAAAAGTTGCTCAAATTGGAAACAAAAATGTGAATCATGTTGCAATTATTCCCAAGGTATTTATAAAAAATAATAGCAACATTTATTGGAATTGTAAAAGTACTCAAACAACAAGGATCAGCAGCAAAACAACACTATTTAATTCTTTTTCAATTAAATAAAATCCAAATAAAAAGATATGGACACCAAACCAATTTCTAGAAGTGGCTAATAATGCACTGTTATTATATGGGCAAGTTCCATATTTTACAAAAGTGTTTTGAAATAAAAAAATAAAAGGCAAAACAGAAACTAAAAAGAAAACAGAAAGAAAAAGAAAGAAAAGGAACAGAACCCCCCCCCACTAGGCCGTGGCCCAGCTGGACCGCCAGGCCACCAGGCCGGCCCATTTCCCCTGGCCTATATGGCCCCTCCCCTCACCCCGAAACCCTAATCCCCCCATCTCGATCCACTCCACCCCCCCGTCTGGTTCTGGATCAGGAGGAGCCCGATCCCGACCCGACCCCGCCGCTGCGCCAGTAGCCGTCGACCGCCGCTCGACGCCACCTCGCCACCCGTCGCCACGTCGCTTCCTCGTCCTCCTCCCCACCGGCCGACCCCGAGCCTCGCCGCCCCCTCTCTCCTGCAGCCGCTGGTGAGGCCCCGGCCTCCGCCTCCCCGCTCCCCGTCCCGAACGCCGCCGCACCCCGCTCGCCCCCGCCCGCTGCCGCTCGCGCCGACCCGCGTCGGCCTCCTCTCGCCCGTCGCACCTCGCTTCGCCTGTTACTGCGCCACCGCTCGCCGCTCGGCTGGCCATTGCG
Source organism: Thinopyrum elongatum (assembly GCA_011799875.1). NCBI lineage: Eukaryota > Viridiplantae > Streptophyta > Magnoliopsida > Poales > Poaceae > Thinopyrum > Thinopyrum elongatum. The sequence continues at coordinate 337,383,801 of CM022302.1, read as the reverse complement.
CCCGGCCGCCCTTGCCCCGCCCGCGCTCGCCTCCCGCCCGTGCGCGGCCTCGAGCACGCCGGCGCTCGTCGCCGCCTCGCCCCGGCTCGCCAACCGCCGCGCCCGCTCGGCCCTGTGCGCGCCCGCATGCCCGCAGTGGCCTCTGGGCCACTGACGTATGGGCCCGGCCCCCTGTGCCACTGACTAGCAGGCCCCACCCCCAGAACGGTTTTAAAAATAAATAAATAAATAATAATAATTAATTAGTTAATTAATTGATTAAGTTAATTAACTCTGATTAAGTTAATCTAATTAATTAGTTAGTTTAATTAACAGTAATTAAATTAACTAAACCCTAATTAAACTAAACTGACACTGACAGGTGGGACCCACACGTCAGTTTGACTAGGTCAACTGCACTGTTGACTGTTGACGTCATGCTGATGTCAGCATACACTGTTTCGGATAATGTTGAATTTAAATAAATACTTAAATTCCAGAAAATCAATAAAACTTTAAAAATTAATATAAAATAAACCGTAACTCGGATTAAAAAACTTTGTACATGGAAGTTACTCAGAACGACGAGACGAATCCGAATACGCGGTCCGTTCGTCCGCCACACGTCCCTAGCATAGCGAACATGCAACCGTCCCCCTCCGGTCCCTCCGTCCGAAAATGCCAAACACCGGGATTACATTCTCGGATGAATTCCCCCTTCGCCAGTATCACCCGGCACTGCGTTAGATCACCTCTGTCACCGCGTATTACCATGTTATGCTTTGTGCTGCACTTGTTTGCTCTGTATTTATTGTTTCCTCCCCCTCTTCTCTCTCGTTAGACCCCGACGTCGTCCCCGAGACCGACGCAGCTCCGGAGACCGACGACACCATTGACGACCTTGCCTTTGCCGCAAAGCAACCAGGCAAGCTCCCCTTTTGATCATCCCGATATCGCCCATTCTATTTTCTCATGCTTGCATTAGAATTGCGGCTGCTGCTGCTTTACCTATTCTGATGCATAGCCTGTTTATTGTAACCTGCTGTTGATAATTACCTGCATATCCTAAACTGCTTAGTTTAGGCTGGGTAGAGACCTATCAGTGACCCCACTTATCCCGATTGCCCCGCTGGATTAACCGAAGACCCGATCAACGGGATTGAAGACCAGGCCCCGACACCGCACATCACCCCCCTTAGTTGTAACGACACTACAGCGTTACTATCGAGTGCCGAGGATGAAACCTCTTGTAGCACTTCTGATGTTAACTCTGTAGAGTAGCTATTTGGTCGTGGTCATCAAGGGTGATTCCTCCTTCACCACTTCTGGAAACGACGTTGTCGTGCAACACATCAAGTGTGAACCCATCGAGGGTGATTCCTCCGAGTTCACCTTGACGGATACATCGAGTAGGAATTCAACGAGGGTGATACCTCGGATTCCTCTGATGTTATGGACAGACGGATACTTGGACTTTACACTGTTACTTGGATAGGCGGGTCGACCCTGAGGGGTACCCGCGTGAGCCTAAGTGGCGAGTGTTGTGGAGACGGGTTGACCTGGAGGTTGCCCGAGATATGAATACGAGGCGCGGCCAGGCATTCTTAGCCCTTGCAGCAAGTCCTCGAGACGGGGCGACGGGCTCACATCTTTCGTGAGTCTCTGCTCGTTACCGCAAGCCCTAGTCCACTAACGATTTGGATATTTGATCCGAGCAGGCCTCTTGCTAGATAGCACTAACCATCACGTGGGCATAGTATGGGCGTTCTGCATCGTAGCATCAGCCGAAAGCTCTGTCAGACGTCTAGTTCAGCCTTGCGGCCGGGACGGACCGGCACCCTCATGGTGCCTGGCTTCACCCTGCTCGCAATGACCCGGAGGGCACAGGGCGATGGCCCAAGACCCCTGAGCGCTTAGGATGTAGACCGGCGGGGACCTCTCTGCTGAGCTGTAGGTAGGGCTGCGGTGTATCGTTTGGCCGAGGCCGGGCATGACCCAGGAAAGTGTGTCCGGCCGGAGTTAATTGAGCGTGTTGGGTAAGTTGGTGCACCCCTGCAGGGAAGAACACATCTATCGATAGCCGGTCCTACGGTAAAGGACACTCGGAGTTGTATCCCGATTGATATAGCTAGAAGTTGAGATGAGACCTGGATATGAGGCTCTGGGATTGCTTCTCGCAGGGAGTCGAGAAGGGATCTCCGGACGAGGTTGATGACTGTATGGCTCTGGGATTGCTTTCTCGCAGGGAGTCGAGAAAGGATCTCTGGGTGAGGTTGAGACTTAATGATACTGCTACATTATATTGATCTGTTCTGCTCTCTTCTATTGCTGCAAGACCGATGAAGATGCTAGTCTTCGATAGGACTAGGCCTTCTCTCTATTCTGGCATTTCTGCAGCCCAGTCCACATATACAACCTTCCTTTGATAATGTTGCATATGTAGTGTAGATCCTTGCTTGCTGAGTACTTCGGAGTACTCACGGTTGCTTTGTTTTCCTTTTCTCCCCATATCAGTTTGTCGTGACCAGAGGACGGAGCCCCCTGAGACAGATGCCCCGTCGATCGACTACTACTACCACCCCAAGGGTGGATACTTCTACGAGTTGACTGACGACCAGGAGTAGGATCGGAGGGTCCCAGGCAGGAGGCCTACGCCTTTCGATCGTAGTGTTTTATTTTGCCCCGCCTTTCTATAGGCCATTCTGTGCTTTCTTTTATATCTGTACTCAGATATCTGATGCTTCCGCTGACGCTTGTACGCAAGCTTATGTATTCGAGCCCTCGAGGCCCCTGGCTTGTAATATAAAGCTTGTATGACTTTATTTATGTTTTAGAGTTGTGTTGTGATATCTCCCGTGAGTCCTTAGGCTTGATCGTGTGCATTTGCATGTATGATTAGTGCACGATTGAGCCGGGGGCGTCACACCCAATCATGAGCTCTCAAGAGAAATTATTATTCAGAATTTTTATGCTCGGCTTTCTCGTAATGATCAATTCATGCTCGATACTTCTTTTGCTGGTTCTTTTATGAAGAAGACTATTGAATTCAAATGGGATTTATTGGAAAGAATTAAACGCAACTCTGAAGATTGGGAACTCGATGAAGGTAAGGAGTCAGGTATAAACCTCATGTTTGATTGTGTTAAATCTTTTATGGATACCGATGCTTTTCGTGAATTTAGCACTAAATATGGACTTGACTCTGAGATAGTAGCTTCTTTCTGTGATTCATTTGCTACTCATGTTGATCTCCCTAAGGAGAAGTGGTTTAAATATCATCCTCCCATTGAAGTGAAAATAGTGGAACCTATTAAAGCTGAAGAGGAAACTATTACTTATAATGTTGATCCTATTGTTCCTACTGCTTATATTGAGAAACCACCTTTCCCTGTTAGAATAAAAGAACATGCTAAAGCTTCAGCTGTGGTTCATAACAGTTATACTAGAACACCTACACCCCCTGAACAAATTAAAGTTGAATCTAGTATTGCTATGGTTAAAGATCTCTTGGTCGATAATATTGATGGGCATGTTATTTATTTCTGTGATGAAGCTGCTAGAATTGCTAGACCTGATGATAAAGATAAGCATAGACCTGTTGTTGGCATGCCTGTTGTTTCTGTTAAAATATGAGATCATTGTTATCATGGCTGATGTGATTTGGGTGCTAGTGTGACTGCAATTGCCTTTACTTTGTATCAAGAAATTATGAATGATATTGCACCTGCCGAAATAGAAGATATTGATGTCACTATTAAGCTTGCCAATAGAGATACTATATCACCAATTGGGATTGTTAGAGATGTTGAAGTCTTGTGTTGGAAAATAAAATACCCTACTGATTTTCTAGTTCTTGGTTCCCCACAAGATGATTTTTGTCCCATTATTTTTGGTAGACCTTTCTTGAACACTGTTAATGCCATTAGATTGTGAGAAAGAAACTGTTACTATAAGTTTTGGGGATGTGTCTCATGAGTTTGATTTCTCCAAATTTCGTAGACAACCCCATGATAAAGAATTGCCTAGTAAAGATAAAATTATTGGTCCTGCTTCTATTGTTGTGTCTCCTACTGATCCTTTAGAACAATACTTGCTAGACCATGAAAATGATATGTTCATGAATGAAAGAAAGGAATTAGATGAGATTTTCTTTAAACAAATGTCTGTTTTGAAACACAATTTGCCTGTTGAAACTCTTGGAGATCCTCTACCACCCAAGAGTGATCCTGTGTTTGATCTTAAACAATTACCTGATACTCTGAAATATGCTTATCTTGATGAGAAAAAGATATATCCTGTTATTATTAGTGCTAACCTTTCAGAGCATGAAGAAAAGAAATTATTGAAAACTCTGAAGAAGCATCGTGCAGCTATTGGATATACTCTGGATGATCTTAAGGGCATTAGTCCCACTCTATGTCAGCACAAAATTAATATGGAACCCATTGCTAAACTAGTTGTTGATCACCAGCGACGGTTGAATCCTAAAATGAAAGAAGTGGTAAGAAATGAAATACTAAAGCTTCTGGAAGCAGGTATAATTTATCCTGTTGCTGATAGTAGATGGGTAAGTCCTGTTCATTGTGTCCCCAAGAAGGGAGGTATTACCGTTGTTCCTAATGATAAAAATGAATTGATTCCACAAAGAATTGTCACAGGTTATAGAATGGTAATTGATTTTAGAAAGTTAAACAAAGCTACTAGGAAAGATCATTATCCTCTACCTTTTATTGATCAAATGGTAGAAAGACTATCCATGCATACACACTTCTGCTTTCTAGATGGTTATTCTGGTTTTTCCCAAATACCTGTGTCACAAGAGGATCAAGAAAAAACTACTTTTACTTGCCCTTTTGGTACCTTTGCTTATAGACGTATGCCTTTTGGTTTATGCAATGCATCTGCTACATTTCAAAGATGTATGACTGCTATATTCTCTACCTTTTGTGAAAAGATTGTTGAGGTTTTCATGGATGATTTCTCCGTTTACGGAACTTCTTTTGATGATTGCTTAAGCAACCTTGATCGAGTTTTGCAGAGATGTGAAGAAACTAATCTTGTCTTGAATTAGGAGAAGTGCCACTTTATGGTTAATGAAGGTATTGTCTTGGGGCATAAAATTTCTGAAAGAGGTATTGAAGTTGATAAAGCTAAAATTGATGCTATTGAAAAGATGTCGTGTCCTACAGATATCAAAGGTATAAGAAGTTTCCTTGGTCATGTTGGTTTCTATAGGAGGTTTATTAAAAACTTCTCCAAAATTTCTAGGCCTCTCACAAATCTTTTGCAAAAAGATGTTCCATTTGTTTTTGATGATGATTGTGTAGAAGCATTTGAAATACTTAAGAAAGCCATGATTTCTGCACCTATTGTTCAACCACCTGATTGGAACCTACCCTTTGAAATTATGTGCGATGCTAGTGATTATGTTGTTGGTGCTGTTCTAGGACAAAGAGTTGATAGGAAATTAAATGTTATCCATTATGCTAGTAAAACTCTAGACATTGCTCAAAGAAATTATGCTACTACTGAAAAAGAATTTTTAGCAGTTGTCTTTGCTTGTGATAAGTTCAGATCTTATATTGTTGATTCCAAAGTAACCGTTCACACCGATCATGCTGCTATTAAATACCTTATGGAAAAGAAGGATGCTAAACTTAGACTTATTAGATGGGTTCTCTTACTGCAAGAATTTGATTTGCATATTATTGATAGAAAGGGAGCTGAGAACCCCGTAGCAGACAACTTGTCAAGGTTAGAAAATGTTCTTGATGACCCACTACCTATTGATGATAGCTTTCCTGATGAACAATTAGTTGTCATAAATGCTTCTCGTAGTACTCCATGGTATGATGATGTTGGTGCAATGATAGGCCCCTTATGTTTTGGAGTTCGTTGACATAAATAGTTTGGGACTTATGTGTTTGCTAGTGCACACGGAGTAACAGGTCCCTGGAGTAATTGAGGAGTTTGATGAAAAACGACGAAGATAATCTCCCTGCGCAGCAGTGAAGGTTATCACCGAAGATAAAGCTAACTAGATTGACCCTTAAAAATTGCTGAAGTCTAAGCAATTGGTTCGGTGATTGTTTGAAGCAAATGACTGCGCTCGAGGAAGAATGAAGACAAAGTGAAGATGTAGCATTTATTTCGTTGTTCTTCTTCTTTCATTGAGTCATAGGACCACCGTACTATTAAGAGAGGTATAGCGTTTCGAAGCTTTGATTCTCTGATGCTAAACCCAAACCTATGAAAGCTGTGAGAGAAATCTCTTTGTGATCTGAGTGAATACTTGCCAGCAAGAGACTGTGATCTTCTTCGCTGCGAGAGATTTGCCTCGGACCGAGGAGTTAGCATTACTTGTTCCTCAAGTAATGTTGCCGTTGCTCCAAAATCCGACCATTGTGAACGTGTCGGTTGGCCATTGGCTAGACCTCGTGTCCAAAATGGTCATTTCCCATCTGGGAAGGCTGCGGCTATAAATAGCCACCCCGCGCCGGCTTTGTCCGGTGGCTGCTCCATTTGATTTCTGAGAAGATTGTTGAGCAACCCCCTCTCTGAGCGATTTGAGTTTAAAATCCACCGAGAGAAAAACCCTAGAGCCGAAGAATTAGATAGTGGTTCAGCATCACTGGAATCTAAGTTTAGTACGCTCCGCCTATTACTCTTGAGAGCTGCAAACTCTCTAGACGGTTAGGTGTCAATTTCTTCAGAGACCAAGAGTGATTGTGGTTCTCGAAGAAGAAGTCTGTAAAGGTTTGGAGATTGCCTTCAAGTATCTACCACGAGTGATCGGCATCGGTTGACGAATCGATTGTCGAGGAGAATAGGGTGAAGAGAGTTTATCTTCCGTGTTAAGTCACAGCCCCTTCAACCAGACATAGTCCTTGTGCAGAAGGATGAACTGGTCGAACAAATACCTTGTCGCCATCGAGCACCTTTGGTCACCTCTGTTACTCAAGTTTACCTTCGATGCATTCTATTCATGTAATTTACTTCGATGCATGCTTTAGTTTCCCATCGGTTATCTGTTGTAGCTCTTCTTAGTCCGTTTATAGTTTATTCCGCTGCTAGGTTCTGAGAGATTTAAGTTTTTTGAAGAAAATTTAAAACTCCCATTCACCCCCCCTCTGGTAGACATACTTCGTTCCTACAATTGGTATCAGAGCAAGGTTCTCCATGACTCTGCTCATTTTAGTCTAACGACTTTGGAGTTTAAGTATGTCTTCAGTGAACTACAAGTCGCATCTCAAGATTCCCATATTCGATGGGACGGACTATCCCTTCTGGAAGGAGAAGATGAAGATCTGTCTTCGAGCTATAGATGATGATATGTGGAACATGGTGCATATCGGGTTCACAGTTGTTATTCCTCAAGCTCCTACCGGTGAAGAAAATAAGCTCATTCAACTAGATGCTCAAGCCAAAGATGAAATTGGTGGCCATCTCTCTCGTGCTCAATTCCTTCGGTATCGCCAGTGTCAGACTGCTAAGGAGCTGTGGATGTCCTCGAAAAGATCAATGAAGGAGTTTCATCTCATAAGGAGGCCCGAATTGATACTCTTCGGGCGAAGTTCAATCCCTTCAAGCGAATTGGAAATGAAAGCTGCCAGCAAACCTTCGATCGCCTCAGTGACATAGCAAATGAACTTCAAGGACTCGGCGCCAAAGATATTACTGACCATGAGGTTGTGAAGAAACTGCTACGATCTCTTGACACTTCATTTGACACGCTTGTTCTAATGATTCGAGAGCGTCCTGATTTTGAAAGCCTCAACTCTGCTGATGTCATGGAAAGACTGAACACACATGAGGAACAAGAAGAAGAGAAAAGAGATCTGTATGGCTCAACTCAACGTAAAAATCATGCTCTCAAGGCTGTGGCTGATTCCTCCTCAGAAGGAAATATCGAAGAAGATTCAGATGATCCAAAACATCTCAGTAAAGATCTCACACTGATCACGAAATGATTCCAACGTTTCCACAAGAAGAGCCAGTTCCAGAAAAGAAGTCCAAGCAACTCTGGGGGTTCAAAATCTTCAAAACCTACCGGAGAATACACCTGTTTCAAGTGCAAAAAGCCTAGACACTTCATTTCAGTCTGCCCTCTCTGGGAAGCTGAAATCCGTGCTAGACGGAGATATGATTCGAGCAACCATCGAAGCAAAGGCAAGAGCAAGAACTACGACTCCGATGATGAGAAGAAAACAAAGAAGTTCTTCAAAAAGAAGGACAGCTCCAGCTCAAAATCATCATCAAGATCTTCCTCAAAGAATCCTTCCAAGTCCTCCTCCAATCGCAAGAATACTTCTCGCAAGGCAAAGGCTTACATCGTCAAGGAAATGGATTCTAAAGAAGAAGAATCGTCAGGTTCTGAAGAAGAAGAATCCGATGAAGATTCCGACTCCGGCATGGCTGGCATAGCATGTGCCTCCTCTACTACGACAAACTTCTTCGGGAATCCTTCAAGTGACGACGAATCTCCTGCATACTGCTTCATGGCCAAGGCTTCGAAAGAAAAGGTATCCTCAAAACATCATAAGGTTCACTCTAGTGATCAATATTCTTCTGATGAGGATGACCATGCTAAGTTGATTAGATTTGCTAATATTCAACAAAATTCTCTTGAGAAAATTGAGAAAACCCTCAGGAAATCTGAAGGGTTGTTGGTTGAGAAGATGGAGAAAAACCAGTTGCTGACTGAAGAGTATTCCTCTCTCAAGTCACGAATGGATGAACTCTCAACTCGTCATGATTTTCTCTCAGCAGACCAAGAAAGATTGACCTACGATTACATGAAAAGGAAACAGGAACTCGAGGTGCTGAGAGAGGCTCATGAGGATTTGATGAGAGAAAATTCTCTTCTCACCCAACAACTTAAGGAGAAATCTGAAGTGTTTGATCCACCTTGCTTAACATGCCTTGAACGAACTAATGCTGAAACAAATGTTGAATCATCTGTAAAGGCTAACCCCTCTGTCGAGGAAAATAGTTCTGTTTCTAATGAAAATGCTAGGTTGAAGGATCTTCTTCAGACAGGAATGTCCAAATCTCTCAAAGGTCACCAAACCCTTTGCGATGTTCTGAAGAAATCCATTCTTCACAAAAATCCCAGAAAGGAAGGTGTCGGTTTCGAAAGGAAACTGAGTGAAGATGGTACTTACTGGGAACCACATCAATATCCTCAAACTGTGTGGGTTCCTGCAAAGAGCAAAATGCTCAACCCATCATTACTTTCGGGATATGACTCTCCCATTCCTGAATATCCTGATGATGATTCTCTGGTCAACTATAAGCTGTACAAAGATCAACATGGTGAGATTGTTGCTCGCTATGTTGGACCAAATAGTAGAAATGGCCCCCCTAAGAAAGCTATTTGGGTGCCAAAGAAAACTGTTGATGCTTTGCCAGTTTTTGCTCAACTAACCATGCAGGCACAAAGGATTCGACAGAATGAATATATGCATACAGGAAACAATCATTATGCTCATTTATCTGGAAAGAATTTCAATGCTTACTCTTTCAATTATACTCGCTCCTCATCGAGTAACAACTATGCTTATCGAAAGAAAATCTATCCTGCTCGTTCATTTGTTTTGAAGCCACCTACAAAGATGTGGGTGGTTAAGAAAGCCTAATTCTTCTGCAGGACTATGTCTCCGGGTGTACTGAATGGATTATGGACAGTGGATGCACTAGTCATATGACCGGAGACAAGTCGTTGTTTGTCGACCCCAACTTAACTGCTTCTCCTCTAAAGCATATCACTTTTGGCGACAACAACAAAGGAAAGGTAATTGGGTTAGGTAAAATTGCTATACCCAGGGATAAATCTATTGATGATGTGTTGCTTGTTCAATCCCTTGGATTCAATCATATCTCAGTTGGCAAGCTATGTGATTTGGGCATGCTAGTCTTATTCTCTATTTCCAAATGCTTTGTCTTCATGGCCTCTGACCATTCCTTCGGCTTTGAAGGAATTAGAAAAGGTGATCTTTATATTGTGGATTTTCTAAGGGTCCCTCAGTCCAAACTTGTTTGCTTGCAAAAGCAGCCGAATGATGGCTGTGGCACCGTAGACTTGGGCATGCAGGTATGAGAAATTTGCAGACTCTGGTGAAGAAAAATAGTCTACGTGGCATTCCTGATGTAAAATTCAACAAGAATCGTCTATGTGCTACTTGTGAAGCTGGCAAATTGGCTAAGCAGCATCATTCATCAAATACAGTCATGACCACAACAAGACCTCTGGAAATTCTTCATATGGATTTATTCGGTCCTCAAAGTTATGCAAGCTTCGGTGGCAGTCACTATGGTCTAGTTATTGTTGATGATTTCTCTCGATACACTTGGGTATTCTTTCTCGAAGACAAGACTTGTACTCAAGATATCTTCAAAAGCTTCGCTAAGAAGGCCCAGAATGAATATGATGTGCGAATCAAGCACGTCAGAAGTGACAATGGAATTGAGTTAAAAAATACTCACATTGCTGAATTTCTCGATGAACACGGTATTACTCATGAGTTCTCTGCTGCATACACTCCCCAACAAAATGGAGTTGTTGAACGAAAGAACCGGATTCTCATTGAAATGGCAAGAACTATGCTCAGTGAGTATAAAACTCCCATTCACTTCTGGGATGATGCTATTAACACTACATGTCATGTTATCAATCGTGTTTATCTTCACAAGTTCCTTAAGAAAACTTCATATGAGCTTATCACTGGCAAGAAACCAAATGTTTCTTATCTTTGTGTTTTTGGCGCACCTTGTTATATTCTTGATATGAATCATTCATCCAAGTTTGCACCTAAGGCACATGAAGGATTTCTTCTTTGTTATGGCTCAAACTCGCATACTTATCGAGTCTATAACTCTCACCACATGAAAGTTATGGAAACGGTAAATGTGCGGTTTGATGAATCTAACGGCTCTCAAAAGGAGCACCTGCCAAATGTGATAGATGAACCACTGATTTCGGATGCTATTCGGCAAATGGCCATTGGGAGCGTCAAGCCTATTGAGGGAAATGCACCTGAGTCATCTGATGATGATGCTCCTATGACTCGAAGCAGAACCCGTCAAGCCACTGCCAAAGCTAATGCTCCTCCGAATGGAAATGGGAATCAAAATCCAAATGCCAATCAAAATGGAAACCCTGAAGGGAATGATGACACAAATGCTGATGCTGATGATAATGACCATCACGAAGAAAATGCTCATCCTCGTGTGGCAAATCGAGTTGATCCTTCACTAATTCTCGATGAACTCGAGAATCCAGGTTATCGACCTACAACTCGTTCGCGCACTCGTTTGGCTAACTACTATGGCAGTTTCTCCTTTGTTTCATTGGCAGAACCTACCAAATATGAAGAAGCCATGAATGATCCCGATTGGATGAATGCCATACAAGAGGAGTTGGTGCAATTCGAATTAAATGATGTATGGGAAATGGTTGACAGACCGAATCCCAAGAAGCACAATATCATCGGCACAAAATGGATTTTTCGCAATAAGCAAGATGAAAATGGCATTGTGGTGAGAAATAAAGCACGACTTGTTGCTCAAGGGTACACACAGATAGAAGGTATTGATTTCGGTGAAACTTATGCTCCTATTGCACGCTTTGAGGCAATTCGCAGTCTTCTTGCTTATGCAAATTACAATGATATCCTGCTATATCAAATGGATGTGAAAAGTGCTTTCCTCAATGGTGAAATTGATGAGGAAGTGTATGTTAGACAGCCACCTAGCTTTGAAAACCCTGAGTTTCCTAACAAAGTTTTCAGGTTGAAGAAAGCTTTATATGGGCTGAAGCAAGCTCCTCGAGCTTGGTATGACACCTTGAAGAAGTTTTTGCTCGATAAAGGGCTCAAACCAGGATCCACAGATCCCACACTTTTTACTCGTGTAGTTGACAATGATTTATTCATTTGTCAAATCTATGTGGATGATATTATCTTCGGCTATACTAACAATGCATGCAGCTTAGAATTCGAGAAAATGATGTCTGATAAATATCAAATGTCCACGATGGGTGAACTCAAATTCTTTCTCGGACTGCAAATATGTCAACAAGTGAATGGTATCTTCATTTCTCAGGAGAAATATCTGAAGGAGTGCCTGAAAAAGTTCAAAATGCAAGATTCCAAAATGAAGGGCTATAAAACTCCTATGCCCATGAATGGTAAGCTAGATGCAGATATGTATGGTAAGGACTACGATCAGAAAGCCTATCATTCGATGCTTGGATCTCTGCTTTATCTATGTGCATCTAGACCTGACATTATGTTGAGTGTTTGCATGTGTGCCCGCTATCAAGCTGCACCGAAAGAATTGCATCACCAAGCGGTCAAGCGCATTCTGAGATATTTGGCTCACACCCCCACCTTAGGTTTATGGTATCCTAAGGGAACACAGTTTGATCTTGTTGGATATCCAGACTCAGATTGGGCTGGTGACTTGGTTGATAGGAAATCTACTTCGGGGACATGTCATTTCCTCGGTAGATCTTTGGTCTGTTGGTCTTCAAGGAAGCAGAATTGTGTATCTCTGTCTACGGCTGAGGCCGAATATATTGCTGCTAGATCTTGTTGCACTCAGTTATTGTGGATGAAGCAGAAACTGAAGGATTATGGCATCAAGGTCAACCATATACCTCTTTATTGTGATAATGAGAGTGCCATCAAAATTGCACACAATCTTGTGCAGCATTCTCGCACGAAGCACATTGCCATCAGACATCACTTTATTCACAATCATGTGGCTCAAGAGGATATTGTTATCAATCATTTCAAGACCGAAGACAACCTCGCTGATATTTTCACCAAGCCTCTTGACGAGAAAAGATTCTGTGCATTACGGTGTGAGCTAAATATCCTAGACCTCGCAAACGTGCAGTAAGCTAGACTCGGCACTGTAACACCCCCGTGTAATAAACTCTGTGACACTCTGTTAAAACTGCCAAGTCATGATCATTTGCAGTGCCATGTCATATGGGTTAATAATCCAATTCAAATCCACATCTGAAAATCAACTCAAATTCAAAAGTGAATTATAAAGTTGATCAAACACTGTTGGGAAAATGTTCATTAAATGGCAAATAATCCAGGAAAATTTGTAAAATCATCATCATTGAAGTTGGAGTTAGAAAAGTGACTCTAACAAGATGAAACAGCACTAAAACAGAATATTCAAATTCATTTAAATTCTTTTCAGCTTCAAATGAATTCCAAATTTGTCCAAACCACTTTTTGGTGAGAGCTAAAATGGCACTGTAATATTTGGACCAAGTTCCATATTTTACAAAACTGCTAAAGTGGCTTAATCATTTCCAAAACAGAAAAGAATTAAAGAACAAAAAAAAAAGTGAAAAACTACTGTGGACTGGGCCTAAGTGCACAGTGCACTTAGACCCAGCCCACCAGGCCGCTCCCCTCTCTCTCCGTCGTCGTGTCGGCGCGTCCCTGGCCGAGCGCGCGCTCGCCGCTGCGGCGCCGACACGGCGATGCCGCCGACACTACAGTGAGGAGGAGGGGATAAGAACGGCGCCCGTCCACTCCCCCTGGTCCTCCCCGTCATTCCTCCTTCAGCCACGCTCGCCTCGCTTCTCCTTCCCCCTCAGATCCGGGAGCAGCCGGACGCGGCCGCCGCCGCTCGACGCCGTGCTCGCGGCTACCGGCCTCACATCGCCTCGTCGAGATGTCCCTCGCCTCCGCCGTGGTCGACCGCGTCGCCTGAAGCTCTCTGGTGGAGCAGGGGAGCTCCACAGGCGTCGTTTTTCTCCGCCCCCTTTGCTTCGGTCGCCGGCGCCTCTCCGTCGATCCCCGGCGCAGCAGCTACTAAACCACTCGCCGGGCCTACGTGTGAGCCTGCACGGTGAGCTTCTCCCCTCCTCTCTCTCGCTGCGCCATAGGAACCGCCGTAGCTAGCCGCCACTGTAGTCGTGCTTTGGCCGCCGCCGACGAGCTCGTGCTCGTGGCCATGGCCGCTTTCGTGCTTGGCTAAGCACCGCGCTGTGCTCCTGGCAACCCCGGGAGTCGAACGCGCACTCGCACGTACCCCCTCGAGCCGCGCAGCCGCGATCCCGTCCAGACCCCGAACTCCGGCGCCGCCCACGAGCTCACCGTCGACGGCTCCGGTAGATTCCGGCGACGAGACCACTCCCACGCGACGGGCGAGTCCCCTGGCTTTCGAACGCACCCAAGCCCGGCTCGAACCGAGCCCTATAGCTCGATTCCGGCCAACTCCGGCGACGCGCCGCCGTGCGATTTGGTCGCCGGCGACCAGCCGCCGGCCCCGCTGACGTGGCACAGGCGGGGCCCACCCCTGGGTCACTGACCCGTGGGTCCCAGGGGCCCGGCCGGCCAGTTGACCAGTCAGCCTTGCTGACTGGACCGGCCCAGCCGCTGACAGGCGGGCCCCACCTTCCTGTTTAATTAGTTAAAACAAATTAGAAATAAAAATAAACTAATTAACCTAATGTCTCACTGACATGTGGGGTCCACCCCCCTAATTAATCCTGGTAATTAAACTAATTCACTGGATAAAGAAACAGAGGCTGATATGTGGGTCCCACTGGACCCACATGTCAGGTTTGACTGGTCAACCGTCCTGTTGACTTGCTGACGTCAGCAGCGCGTCATGCTGACGTCATAATTCATTTTCTGTTAAATAAAATAATTCCAGAAATTCAAATAATCTTTAAAAATTAATAACTTTTAAACCGTAGCTCGGATCGAAAAAGTTAAAACATGAAAGTTGCTCAGAACGACGAGACGAGTCTGATCGTGCCGTCTGTTTCTCCATCGGCACCTCCTACGTAGAAGAACTCGTAACTCCGGACCCGAATCCGACAGATGAATAGTGCACACACGTCGGATATTAAATCCCAGAATAATTCTAAAAATAACTAAAATGACTTAGATGCATATTTAGGCAACCCTACACTGCATCATAGCATCACACGCACCGTGTTGCATTTGTTTGCATTATGTTTACCTGTTTCTTCCCCCTCTTCTCTCTCGGTAGCCCCCGACGTTGACGTAGCTCCCGAGGCAGACGCCGCACAGGAGTACGACTACGTCCCCGACGATACTACTGAAGACCTTGCCCTTGCCCCCGAGCAAACAGGCAAGCACCCCCATTTTGAGCATGCCTATATCGCCTACTCTCTTCTCTCTTATGCTTGCATTAGAACTGCTACTGCTACTGTTTTCCTATATCTGCTGCATAGCCTGTTTATTGTAACCTGCCTTGCTACCTTACTGGTTATCCTAGACTGCTTAGTATAAGGTGGGTAGAGACATGACCGAGACCCCCACTTGATCCCGACTGCCCTGCTGGACATCAGAAGACCCGATCATCGGGATTGAAGACTAGACCCTGGCACCGCACATCACTACCCCTTAGTTGCCGACACTGCTGGGTTACCGTCGAGTGCCGAGGGTGATACCTCGTTAGCACTTCTGATGTTAACCTTGTAGGTTAGTTACTCGGTCGTGGTAAGCGAGGGTGATTCCTCCTACACCACCCCCGATAACGACATCGTCGCGCAACCTCTCAAGTGTGGACCTCGAGGGTGATTCCTCCTTCGTTCACCTTGATGATAACATCGAGTAATAATTCCATCGAGGGTGATTCCTCAGGGTTCCCTTCGGTGCCAGACACACAGTTACCTTGGATATTATGACTTGACTATGAACCACGATACTAAAGACGGGTCGGCCCTGAGGGGTACCCGCGCGAGCTTAACGCGAAGTGATGTGGAGTCGGGTTGACCTGGATGGTGCCCGCGAGATAACTACGAGGCGTGGCCGGGCATTCTTAGCCCTTGCCACAAGTCCTCGAGACGGGGCGACGGGGTCACATCGATCGTGAGTCTCTGCTTGTTTCCGCGCGCTCCTAATCCACTACGGTTTGGATATTTGATCCGAGGGGCCTCTGGCCCGATAGCACTAACCATCACGTGGGCATAGTATGGGCGTTCTGCGTCGTACACATCAGCCGAAGCTTGTTTGACGTCAGTAAGGAGCGGCGCACGCCGAGTTGGACTGGTAACGCAACCGCGCTTGTATAAGGGGTTGCTAGGTCTGCTCTCGGTGGCCCCGTAACGTGCAGGAGTTCCCGGGGCGATGGCCCAAGACCCCTGGGGGCATAGGTTTAGTCCGGCGTGCTGACCTCTCTTATAAGCCTAGGTCGGGTTGCGGCGTGTTGCTTAGCCGAGGCCGGGCATGACCCAGAAAAGTATGTCCGGCCAGAGTTAAGTGAGCATGGTGGGTAAGTTGGTGCACCCCTGCAGGGAAGAAACTTCTATCGATAGCCTGTCCTACGGTAACGGACACTCGGAGTTGTATCCCGATCGGTACAACTAGAACATGTGGTGAGAACTGGATAGTACGGCTCTGGGATTGCTTTCTCGCAGGGAGTCGAGAAAGGATCTCAGGTCGAGGTTGATGATATTACTACTACTACTTTACATTATGTTCATCTGCTCTCTCCTGATGCTGCAAGACTGTCGAAGATTGTTGAAGATGCTAGTCTTCGATAGGACTAGGCTTTCCCCCTCTACTCTGGCATTTCTGCAGCCCAGTCCACATATACAGCCATTCCTTTGACAATGATGCATATGTAGTGTAGATCCTTGCTTGCTGAGTACTTCGGATGAGTACTCACGTTTGCTTTATTTTCTTTTTCCCCCATTTTCCATTTGATGCCACCAGACGACGGAGCCCCTGAGCCAGAAGCCTCAGCCGACGACCAGTACTACTATCCGCCTGGCGAGTACTACTACTACGAGGAGCCGTTCGATGACCAGGAGTAGGATCGGAGGGTCCAGGGCAGGAGGCCTACGCCTTTCGATCGTAGTTTTTATTTTTACCCCGCCTCTGTGAAGGCTTATCTCTCTCTCTGTAATATATCTGTACTCAGATATCTAATGCTTCCGCTGACGCTTGTATGCCATCGAGCTTGTATTCGAGCCCTCGAGGCCCTGGCTTGTAATATTAAGCTTGTATGACTTTATTTTATGTTTTAGAGTTGTGTTGTGATATCTTCAAGTGAGTCCTTAGGCTTGATCGTGCGCATTTGCGTGTATGATTAGTGCACGATTAAGCCGGGGTCGTCACAGGTTGGTATCAGAGCCGACTGCCTCTAGGAATCCCCCTTTCCAATTCCTTGGCCGAAGTTGAGTCTAGTGGTCAAAAATTGTTTTACTAACTTGGCTGTGTGGCTTACGGGCCCACGTCGCCAACTGGGTGGTATTAGGATCTTTTATTCCCCGTCTTTACTCTGGGATTCTATCCTCTCTTCTATTCGGGTTTTGCAAAATTACTAAACGCCGACATTTAGGTTCTCGTTAATTCTATCCACCCGGAGAGCTGGATTCAGTGCGATTTCTCTGTCATTGATCTGATTAGTCTGATAATCATTTCCTTTCCATTGTTTTGTTTAACCTTTCCTTTTGAGATCGGTTATATTTCTCAATGTCTTACGACAATCCTGAACTTCTTATTTCAGATGGATCGACTGTTTCCCCCTCGTCCTACGACGCAGCTCGTACTTCGCACCTGTGCTCGAGACGTCCCTGGGTTTCCAGCTGTTCTGATCGCCCTCTTGATCAGGCTGGGATACCGCTGGTGCCCCGAGTACATGGTCTATGAGGTTTATCGTGAGTTCAACCAGGAGCAGTACTATGCTGATGTTCGCATCTACGATCAGCAGGATAACTCTGACACTGAGCTTCACCGTTTTCACGGTATCGGCGTGACGATTGAGATGGCAGTCCATGATGCCGCCTACTCTGCTGTCGCACGTCTCCGAGGAGAGCACAGTGCTAACTTGGATGATACTGTGTTTCGGTACATTCCGTATGCACCTGTTGGAGATGCTACTGGATTTTACACAGCTATCTGTGCCCCGTACGAGCCTCGCCGCTATGATCAGCGAGTTCTGATCCACTATGCTCAGGCTTTGGATCGCACTGTTCGTGCACTTGCTGTCAAGTTGTTTGCCACTCGAGCACGCTACTACGAGGCTATGACACAGTTGCTACCAGCTGTTCGTGCAGGGATGCATCCGGAGTACATTCTTTACCCGAGCAGGACTGAGATGCCATCAGGGATCGTCTGGCCTGCTGTGGGAGGTCACACGCCTGCACGTGGACCTCTCCTTTCTTCTCGAGACCGAGTTCTGCATCAGAGTGCCCATGGAGCGCAGGATCCTTCTGCGACGAACGTCCATCGTCCGCACTTGCAGTTACCCCGTTTCAGTGGTTTTCTCCGACGTTGATGTAGCCTTTGCTATGTCCCGTTGTGTACTTCCTTACCGCGTGCCTGCGCGCCGCCTAGCATGTCTAGCTTTTCATTTGCGCCGTTATGCTGCCCGAATGTAACCGACTATGTATGGATCTGTATGTCTTAATGACTACTTTCAGCATCTGTGCACTACTTCAATAAATGTCGAGTTACATCATGTTTATTGCTAAACACTTGCATAAGCTATTGCTGAAATACCCCTGTTGAATTAGCAGGATGGCTGACAACAATCCACCACCGCCGCCACCACCTGATTATATGGCAGCGATGATGCAACAGTTTGAACTCAACCGCCAGTTTATGACGGGAATTATGCAGCAGTTTCCTCGTCCTGATGCTAATCAGCAGCCCTTCTCCATCACTTTGCCAGAATTTATGCGGCTCAGCCCATCTTTCTTCCACAACACAGTCAACCCATTGGATGCAGATGACTGGCTGCGTGACATCTCTCATGAGATGGAGTCTGCTAGTGTCGCCGAAATTAACTATGTCACTTTTGCGACATATCTTCTTAAGGGTCCCGCAGCCCAATGGTGGGCCACTCACCGACAGACTCTGCCACCTGGTACTGTTGTCACTTGGGCAGAATTCAAGATTGCATTCCGTGCCCGCTACATTCCTCAAGCTGTCATAGCTCGGAAGAAGGCCGAGTTCCATAATCTTGTTCAGGGCAACAAGACTGTGGAAGTCTATCAGCGCGAGTTTCTAGACTTATCTCGTTACGCTGAAGAGGACATTCCTACTGATGAACGCAGACAGGAGAAGTTTCGTGAAGGACTGCACCATGACATTCAGTTAGCCCTTCTTGTTCAAGATTATCCTGATTTCGCCACCTTGGTGAATAAGGCCATCATGGTTGAAACTGGACTTAAGAAGCACAAGGAAGCGTCCAGACGCACCCGTGAGTCGGGCTCATCTTCGGGCTCGTCTTCCCAGAAGCGACGCATCTGGTTCCCCAAAGGCATGTTCCGTTCAGCAGCTCCTGCGAACAGACCTTCTTATGCTGCACCATGTCTGCCACCTCCACCACCGAGACAGCCCCTGCCAGCTCCAGCACCTCGAGCTCCAACACCTCGTCCTGACAGCGGACTATGCTTCAAGTGTGGCAAGCCAGGTCACCGTGCTAGAGACTGTTCTCAGAATCAGAATCAACTAGCTCTCCCTTCTGCTGGACGTGGAATTGGCCGTGGTATTCCTCAGCAGCGCAACAATAATGCCAGACCTTCTTACGGTCGTGGGCAGTACTACCACGTCAACATGTCTGAAGCTCCAGATCAACCAGATACTGTGATGGGTACACTTCTCGTTAATTCAGTACCAGCATCTGTTTTATTTGATTCAGGAGCATCGCATTCCTTCATGTCAGAACATTTTGCACGCATGCATGACATTAAATGCGAATACATGAACACACCCTTATTGGTACACACCCCCGCGGGTGGTTGCCGAACCTTTGCAGTTAGCTATAATGTTCCCGTTGAAATCGAAGAGTTGGAGTTCAGTGCGTCTCCCACTATTCTGAAATCGTCCAAGATTGACCTTATTCTGGGAATGGATTGGTTGAAGGCCCACTATGCCTCAATCAATTGTGCCACCAAAGTTGTTCACCTCTTGCACCCCTCGAATGAGATGGTGAATTACCATGCTCATATCACTCAGAACGCCGAGGCTCAAATTTATGCCTTGAATGCGTTGAATGCTTCTCCGCTTGATGGGATTGAGACTATCCCAGTTGTCTGTGACTTCCCGGATGTTTTTCCAGAAGAACTTCCAGGAATACCCCCTGCTAGAGCTGTCGAGTTCGTCATCGACTTGAAGCCTGGCACCACTCCTATTGCGAAGCGTCCTTACAAGATGCCTCCGCACCACCTCATCGAGCTTAAGGAGGAAATTGATAAATCTTTAAGGAAGGGTTTCATCCGCCCTAGTTCCTCTGCTTGGGGAGCACCTTCTCTCTTTGTTAAGAAGAAGGATGGAACTAACCGTCTGGTTCAAGATTATCGTCCTATCAATCAGGCAACCATTCAGAATAAATATCCACTTCCCCGGATCAACGATTTATATGATCAACTCGCTGGATCTTCGGTGTTTTCTAAACTCGACTTGAGGTTGGGTTATCACCAGATCCGTGTTCGCGAAGAGGATATTCCGAAGACTGCATTCGTTACTCGTTATGGCTCTTACGAGTACACAGTCATGTCGTTTGGTTTAACAAACGCTCCAGCTACATTCTCCCGCCTAATGAATTACATATTCATGGATTACCTCGACAAATTCGTCGTGGTATATCTGGATGATATTCTGGTTTATTCGAAGAACAAAGAAGAACATGTTGAGCACCTTCGACTAGTTCTGGAGAGACTTCGAGAGCACCAATTATATGCCAAGTTCTCTAAATGCGAATTCTGGCTTCCTGAAGTGACCTACCTTGGACATGTGATTTCCAAGGACGGTATTGCCGTTAACCCGGAGCGTGTTCAGGCTATCCTTGACTGGACCCCTCCGAAGAATGCCAAGCAGGTCCGAAGCTTTCTCGGTCTAGCCAGCTATTGTCGCCGATTCGTCGAGAACTTCTCCAAGATCGCCAAGCCCCTGACTAATCTGCTCCACAAAGGCGTTAAGTTTGAGTGGACAGACAAGTGTCAGGAAAGTTTCCAAACCCTCAAGGACAAGCTCACTTCTGCTCCAGTGCTTGCTCCTCCTGATTCTCGCAAGGACTTTGTCATATATTGCGACGCCTCTCGTCAGGGATTAGGCTGCGTCCTAATGCAAGAGCGGAGAGTAATTGCATATGCTTCACGTCAATTGCGTCCACATGAAGAGAATTATCCAGTGCATGATCTTGAACTTGCAGCAGTGATGTATGCATTGAAGTTATGGCGACACTACCTTCTGGGTAATCGGTGTGAAATTTATCCCGATCACCAAAGTCTGAAATACTTATTCACTCAACCGGATCTTAATCTCCGACAACAACGATGGTTAGAAGCTATTGCGGATTATGACTGCGGTATTTCTTATACCCCGGGCAAAGCTAATGTAATGGCCGATGCCCTGAGTCGCAAGTCATATTGCAACAACCTCATGGTTAGGCAAGCTCAACCTCGTCTTCACGCAGAACTGACTCAGCTGAATCTGCGAATTGTTCCCCAGGGTTCTCTTAATAACCTTGTGGTACAGCCAGACCTTCTGAAGGCTGTTAAAGAAGCGCAAGCCAAAGATGCTGAAATTGACTTGATGAAGAAGGAGCTTCACCTTGCTAAGTATCGGGATTTCTCAGTTGCTGAAGATGGTACATTATATTTCAGAGACCGCATCGTAGTACCTCGCTTCGAGCTGATGACTGACAAAGTCATGAAGGAGGCCCATGATACACCGCTGTCTATCCATCCGGGTAGTACCAAAATGTATCGAGATCTTCGTCAAAGGTACTGGTGGTCTAGGATGAAGCAGGATATTGCTCGTTATGTTGCCGAGTGTGACGTTTGTCGTCGCGCGAAGGCAGAACATCAAAAACCTGCTGGAATTCTGCAACCGCTCCCTATTCCTCTATGGAAGTGGGATAAAGTGCAAATGGACTTCATCACTGGTCTTCCCAAGTCTCAGAAGGGTCACGATGCTATTCTTGTCGTCGTTGACCAACTCTCCAAGGTTGCTCATTTCCTACCTGTTAAGGAGACTATCACCGCTAGCCAGCTAGCAGAACTGTACATTGCCAGAATTGTTTCACTCCATGGTATTCCCAAGGAAATCAGTTCAGACCGTGGCAGTATTTTCACTGGCCATTTCTGGGAAAGTTTCCAGAAAGCAATGGGAACTCATATTACCTGGAGTTCAGCTTATCATCCCCAATCTCAAGGCCAAGTTGAGCGCGTTAATCAAGTGCTTGAAGACATGCTACGAGCCTGTGTTATATCCTTCGGTAAGAAATGGGAGGAATCTCTCCCGTATGCCGAGTTCTCCTATAACAACAGCTATCAAGCCAGCTTAAAAATGGCCCCCTTTGAGGTTCTTTATGGACGTAAATGTCGAACCCCTCTGAATTGGTCAGAAACTGGGGAACGACCTCTTGTTGGACCGAACATCATTCAGCATGCCGAAGAACAAGTCCGAATTGTCCGGGAGAATCTCAAAGCAGCTCAAGACCGTCAGAAGAGTAATTATGATCGCAAGCGATGGGGTGTGATCTATCAACCTGATGAACAAGCCTATCTTCGTGTCACTCCAATGAAGGGCACCCGTCGTTTCGGAATCAAGGGCAAGCTAGCTCCTCGCTATATTGGTCCTTTTCGCATAGTTGCCAGACGTGGACATGTGGCTTATAAATTGGAATTGCCGCCACAGTTCTCTCATATTCATGATGTCTTCCACGTGTCGCAACTCCGTAAGTGCTTCAAGGAATCCCCGCACCGTGCAGTGGATCATGAGATGCTCGAGCTACAAGATGATCTTTCCTATAAGGAGCATCCGATCCGCATCCTCGATGAAGCTGAGCGTCGTACTCGTCAGAAGACGACCAAGTTCCTAAAAGTGCAATGGTCGAATCATACTGAAGATGAAGCCACTTGGGAACGTGAGGATCATCTTCGCGAAGAATATCCCGGACTCTTTCCTTCTACCTCCTAAATTCTCGGGACGAGAATTTCTTTTAGAGGAGGAGAACTTGTAACACCCCCGTGTAATAAACTCTGTGACACTCTGTTAAAACTGCCAAGTCATGATCATTTGCAGTGCCATGTCATATGGGTTAATAATCCAATTCAAATCCACATCTGAAAATCAACTCAAATTCAAAAGTGAATTATAAAGTTGATCAAACACTGTTGGGAAAATGTTCATTAAATGGCAAATAATCCAGGAAAATTCGTAAAATCATCATCATTGAAGTTGGAGTTAGAAAAGTGACTCTAACAAGATGAAACAACACTAAAACAGAATATTCAAATTCATTTAAATTCTTTTCAGCTTCAAATGAATTCCAAATTTGTCCAAACCACTTTTTGGTGAGAGCTAAAATGGCACTGTAATATTTGGACCAAGTTCCATATTTTACAAAACTGCTAAAGTGGCTTAATCATTTCCAAAACAGAAAAGAATTAAAGAACAAAAAAAAAGCGAAAAACTACTGTGGACTGGGCCTAAGTGCACAGTGCACTTAGACCCAGCCCACCAGGCCGCTCCCCTCTCTCTCCGTCGTCGTGTCGGCGCGTCCCTGGCCGAGCGCGCGCTCGCCGCTGCGGCGCCGACACGGCGGTGCCGCCGACACTACAGTGAGGAGGAGGGGATAAGAACGGCGCCCGTCCACTCCCCCTGGTCCTCCCCGTCATTCCTCCTTCAGCCACGCTCGCCTCGCTTCTCCTTCCCCCTCAGATCCGGGAGCAGCAGGACGCGGCCGCCGCCGCTCGACGCCGTGCTCGCGGCTACCGGCCTCGCATCGCCTCGTCGAG
The DNA here is from genome assembly GCA_011799875.1 of Thinopyrum elongatum. Taxonomy (NCBI): domain Eukaryota; kingdom Viridiplantae; phylum Streptophyta; class Magnoliopsida; order Poales; family Poaceae; genus Thinopyrum; species Thinopyrum elongatum. The sequence continues at coordinate 337,360,061 of CM022302.1, read as the reverse complement.
ATGTCCCTCGCCTCCGCCGTGGTCGACCGCGTCGCCTGAAGCTCTCTGGTGGAGCAGGGGAGCTCCACAGGCGTCGTTCTTCTCCGCCCCCTTTGCTTCGGTCGCCGGCGCCTCTCCGTCGATCCCCGGCGCAGCAGCTACTAAACCACTCGCCGGGCCTACGTGTGAGCCTGCACGGTGAGCTTCTCCCCTCCTCTCTCTCGCTGCACCATAGGAACCGCCGTAGCTAGCCGCCACCGTAGTCGTGCTTTGGCCGCCGCCGACGAGCTCGTGCTCGTGGCCATGGCCGCTTCCGTGCTTGGCTAAGCACCGCGCTGTGCTCCTGGCAACCCCGGGAGTCGAACGCGCACTCGCACGTACCCCCTCGAGCCGCGCAGCCGCGATCCCGTCCAGACCCCGAACTCCGGCGCCGCCCGCGAGCTCACCGTCGACGGCTCCGGTAGATTCCGGCGACGAGACCACTCCCACGCGACGGGCGAGTCCCCTGGCTTTCGAACGCACCCAAGCCCGGCTCGAACCGAGCCCTATAGCTCGATTCCGGCCAACTCCGGCGACGCGCCGCCGTGCGATTTGGTCGCCGGCGACCAGCCGCCGGCCCCACTGACGTGGCACAGGCGGGGCCCACCCCTGGGTCACTGACCCGTGGGTCCCAGGGGCCCGGCCGGCCAGTTGACCAGTCAGCCTTGCTGACTGGACCGGCCCAGCCGCTGACAGGCGGGCCCCACCTTCCTGTTTAATTAGTTAAAACAAATTAGAAATAAAAATAAACTAATTAACCTAATGTCTCACTGACATGTGGGGTCCACCCCCCTAATTAATCCTGGTAATTAAACTAATTCACTGGATAAAGAAACAGAGGCTGACATGTGGGTCCCACTGGACCCACATGTCAGGTTTGACTGGTCAACCGTCCTGTTGACTTGCTGACGTCAGCAGCGCGTCATGCTGACGTCATAATTCATTTTCTGTTAAATAAAATAATTCCAGAAATTCAAATAATCTTTAAAAATTAATAACTTTTAAACCGTAGTTCGGATCGAAAAAGTTAAAACATGAAAGTTGCTCAGAACGACGAGACGAGTCTGATCGTGCCGTCTGTTTCTCCATCGAAACCTCCTACGTAGAAGAACTCGTAACTCCGGACCCGAATCCGACAGATGAATAGTGCACACACGTCGGATATTAAATCCCAGAATAATTCTAAAAATAACTAAAATGACTTAGATGCATATTTAGGCAACCCTACACTGCATCATAGCATCACACGCACCGTGTTGCATTTGTTTGCATTATGTTTACCTGTTTCTTCCCCCTCTTCTCTCTCGGTAGCCCCCGACGTTGACGTAGCTCCCGAGGCAGACGCCGCACAGGAGTACGACTACGTCCCCGACGATACTACTGAAGACCTTGCCCTTGCCCCCGAGCAAACAGGCAAGCACCCCCATTTTGAGCATGCCTATATCGCCTACTCTCTTCTCTCTTATGCTTGCATTAGAACTGCTACTGCTACTGTTTTCCTATATCTGCTGCATAGCCTGTTTATTGTAACCTGCCTTGCTACCTTACTGGTTATCCTAGACTGCTTAGTATAAGGTGGGTAGAGACACGACCGAGACCCCCACTTGATCCCGACTGCCCTGCTGGACATCAGAAGACCCGATCATCGGGATTGAAGACTAGACCCTGGCACCGCACATCACTACCCCTTAGTTGCCGACACTGCTGGGTTACCGTCGAGTGCCGAGGGTGATACCTCGTTAGCACTTCTGATGTTAACCTTGTAGGTTAGTTACTCGGTCGTGGTAAGCGAGGGTGATTCCTCCTACACCACCCCCGATAACGACATCGTCGCGCAACCTCTCAAGTGTGGACCTCGAGGGTGATTCCTCCTTCGTTCACCTTGATGATAACATCGAGTAATAATTCCATCGAGGGTGATTCCTCAGGGTTCCCTTCGGTGCCAGACACACAGTTACCTTGGATATTATGACTTGACTATGAACCACGATACTAAAGACGGGTCGGCCCTGAGGGGTACCCGCGCGAGCTTAACGCGAAGTGATGTGGAGTCGGGTTGACCTGGATGGTGCCCGCGAGATAACTACGAGGCGTGGCCGGGCATTCTTAGCCCTTGCCACAAGTCCTCGAGACGGGGCGACGGGGTCACATCGATCGTGAGTCTCTGCTTGTTTCCGCGCGCTCCTAATCCACTACGGTTTGGATATTTGATCCGAGGGGCCTCTGGCCCGATAGCACTAACCATCACGTGGGCATAGTATGGGCGTTCTGCGTCGTACACATCAGCCGAAGCTTGTTTGACGTCAGTAAGGAGCGGCGCACGCCGAGTTGGACTGGTAACGCAACCGCGCTTGTATAAGGGGTTGCTAGGTCTGCTCTCGGTGGCCCCGTAACGTGCAGGAGTTCCCGGGGCGATGGCCCAAGACCCCTGGGGGCATAGGTTTAGTCCGGCGTGCTGACCTCTCTTATAAGCCTAGGTCGGGTTGCGGCGTGTTGCTTAGCCGAGGCCGGGCATGACCCAGAAAAGTGTGTCCGGCCAGAGTTAAGTGAGCGTGGTGGGTAAGTTGGTGCACCCCTGCAGGGAAGAAACTTCTATCGATAGCCTGTCATACGGTAACGGACACTCGGAGTTGTATCCCGATCGGTACAACTAGAACATGTGGTGAGAACTGGATAGTACGGCTCTGGGATTGCTTTCTCGCAGGGAGTCGAGAAAGGATCTCAGGTCGAGGTTGATGATATTACTACTTCTACTTTACATTATGTTCATCTGCTCTCTCCTGATGCTGCAAGACTGTCGAAGATTGTTGAAGATGCTAGTCTTCGATAGGACTAGGCTTTCCCCCTCTACTCTGGCATTTCTGCAGCCCAGTCCACATATACAGCCATTCCTTTGACAATGATGCATATGTAGTGTAGATCCTTGCTTGCTGAGTACTTCGGATGAGTACTCACGTTTGCTTTATTTTCTTTTTCCCCCATTTTCCATTTGATGCCACCAGACGACGGAGCCCCTGAGCCAGAAGCCCCAGCCGACGACCAGTACTACTATCCGCCTGGCGAGTACTACTACTACGAGGAGCCGTTCGACGACCAGGAGTAGGATCGGAGGGTCCAGGGCAGGAGGCCTACGCCTTTCGATCGTAGTTTTTATTTTTACCCCGCCTCTGTGAAGGCTTATCTCTCTCTCTCTGTAATATATCTGTACTCAGATATCTAATGCTTCCGCTGACGCTTGTATGCCATCGAGCTTGTATTCGAGCCCTCGAGGCCCTGGCTTGTAATATTAAGCTTGTATGACTTTATTTTATGTTTTAGAGTTGTGTTGTGATATCTTCAAGTGAGTCCTTAGGCTTGATCGTGCGCATTTGCGTGTATGATTAGTGCACGATTAAGCCGGGGTCGTCACAGGCACCCATGCTAACACTTCCACATCTTTGAAAGGAATGGGTGCATAACACTCGAAGAGTCTGAAACATTCGACAAAGTGAAAGTTTCTTTCTGAGAGTGAATACATTAACGAAGAACTAGACTAACCGGGTGCCACGATAATTGTGCGATGCTCAGGTCATACAGTTCTTATACGGTGGGTTACGCCACCACAATTTTCTTCAATTGAGTTTCTCTTTGATTCGATGGATTTGATTTCTGTCCGACTGCATTTCTCTCATAGCTATTTGCTCGTGTGTTTGTGTTTTTTGCTTGAGTGAAATGCAAAGGACCCTGTTTTTCCCTCTGATCTATCTCTTCCAGTCTATGTTGTTCCATTGCAAATGCTCAATTTTATCTGGAACGAAACTTATCTGGTGTCCTTGACCACGATTTTGTTTCGGACCGAACTTTAATTTGTTTTGGTGAAAGCCGTTCAAAGTTTGGGCTTTCCCGCCCAAGTCAGGACCACGATCTTTGACGTTGCCATGTGCAATACATAAACTACCAGTCCATCCTATCCGTTGAATTGCAATCGTCTCCGTCTAGAGACCGTTCGATCAAAACCTCGGCGTGCGGTTATTTTCCTTGCCTATATATAAACCGCTTCGCACCCTTCATCCTTCTTCCATCTTTCTCCTCGCTCTCTCTCTCTCTCCACCGAAACCCTCGCCGCTCTGCTCCACCTTGAGCTCGACGTCGACGACCCCTTCGCCGCTTAGCTGCCGGGAAGAGGTCACCGAGGACATTCCACGCCGCCGCGGGATATCTTCTTCCCCGCGCCGCCGTAGCTGCTGCACGTCACCAAGCTAGGGTACGTGTAGTTCGTGCTCGAACTTCCTTCCTTCTGATTCGAGTTCGTCCGCGGTTAATTTTCACCGATTTTACTGCTTATCTTAGATCTAGGTTTTTACCTCTCTAGAGCGGATGTGGTTTGTAGTTATTCCTCACATCCGAATCCATCAGATCTAGGGTTTGTGATTATGCTTCGCTCGAATGAAATGCCTAGCTCGCTGTCTAGTACTCTTCCTCAGACACACTAGCTCGATCTATATGTTTCATTCTTCTAAAACATCTCTCAAAATCTGTATCTGATTCTTCCTCAAAATGTTTCTGTTCGAGAAAATCTTTAGCCATGAGCATTTGTGACCCTGTCCCCATTTTCCCTCATACCTATTCTCTTTCACAGGTCAATGCAGTCTGTTGAAGATTCCGCTAAGATTCACAGTATGGCTGATGATGAAGAGGCTTTCATGGGAACAACTAACAAGTCCAAAGCGCCAAAGGGCCCAACGGTAGGCCCATCAACGAGCAAAAGAAAATGAGCCAAACAAAATGCAAATGAGCAAGAAGCAGATGCAACGAAGAAGAGGAGAGGTGGCAGGCAACCACTCAAAAACACTGCTGAGCTTGTCTCTCATGATGAGTATAACACCATTCCAGGAGAAGATTCCAATCAAAGAAAAGGACGTGTGCAAAAGATTCGGCGTCACTGGGTAAGGAAATGGTTCATCCTCGATATGCCAAGAACTTCGCCTTCCATCCGTCATGGGGTGACTGCTGCGAGATTGGGCTCATTCGGGCAGGTGAACCTCAGCAAAGACCTCCACCACCTCCTGATGCTCATGAATCTTCCATCAAGACTCCGGATTCTTATCCCGAAGAAAAGGCCAAGCACCTCAAGAATGCTGAGAAGCGTGCCAAGAAGGCCGCAAAAGATCAGGCAAAGGAAGAGGAAAATCATCTTCTTATCAAATCAGACGTCGAGAAGAAGAAGGCTGAAGGAAAAGATGAACGCCGAACGAAGAACAAACATGATCCAAAATCAGCTGCTCTGAAGAAAAAGAGTGCTTTGAGGAAAAGGCCTGCGAAGCCAGCTGAACCTGAAAGTGATTCATCAGATCAAGATGATCCTCCACTCACCCGAGAGAAAATTGATGCAACTCTCTCCGAACAAGTAAATGTCACTACATCCACAGTTCTACCTGATCTTCGAGCAAGAGCAGTCCCGATTGCACCTTCGAAGAAGATTCGATTGAAGAGAAAGACTCCTGGCACCACTATCACTATGGTTGACAGAGTAAATACTGATCCTCATCCTGATGCAATCAACTTGCAAGATTTAGTAGTTGAAGCCCCTGTTGGCTCTACTAAGCCAGGAGAACAGCCGCCGAAAGATAAGTTGAAGCAAATCAAAGGGCCAGATGCTAAGCAGAAGGTTCCTAGTTCTGATGTTGTGCAAGAAAAAGCTGCACAATTCACTACGACACTGACTCAACCTCTGGCGTCTATGCCTCTGACCGAGCAAAATGTGGCTCAGTCTGCTCCCCCTGCTCCATCTTATGCACAGATTGAAAAAGGCTTTGCTGCACCACATTCTTTTGATCATCAGTTCATCATGGAGCAGCTAGACAGATTTGTTGATGATTTGTTTGATGGAGAAGTGGCATCTTTGCCCATTCCCCCTGAAGTTATTTCTCAAGCATCTGATCTGATTCAAGATTTGAGAAATGATTCAGTTGAGATCAGTGAACTCACCGGCCAATTCAAGGAGCTTGACACCCGTATGATGGATGCAAAGTCCAAGTTTGTCATAAAGCAACTTGAAGATTCATATGATGATATCAATAAGGAGTTGAAAGTCCTTCGGCACAGAAGATTGGGATTTCATTCGGATCTGGATCAAATCGTTCATAAGATTTGCCTTGATCACCAAGCTGAAGAAACTGGTTATAATGATATGGTAAAAGGGCACATTGATCCGTCGAAGCAGCAGAAGAAGAAAACTACGAAGAAAAATGCTCCTCCTCCTCCTAATACTGATACACCGAGAGAAAACTCTCCTGAACGAGCAATTCCTTCGCTTGCTCATGAACCAGTTACAGGTGCAATAACTTCACCAATGCCAACTGAATCAGTGCTTGTGGCCTCTCCAGCTCATGAGGCAAATCCTTCTCAGCACCAAGTGTCCGAAGAAGGTGAAATTCTTCCGTCTGCACGACAAGTTTCTCCTGCCCGTGTTGAACCAAACGCCTCGGCTCCACCCTCTGCTCCACAAACTGCATCTGAAGTAATTCCTCAACAGCCCCTATGTCTGGTAAAGCTTCGGTGCCTGACTCAGCTCCTGAACAAGTATCAAATCCCTCTCCCTTGAGTATTTCTCTCGTCACTGCTCGAAGGACTTCAGATGTTGATCCTTCTGCAGCAAAGTCACAATCAGCTCATCATTCAGATTCCATCATCTATGGTCATGAAGTGCTGTCTGTTGAAGATGAACTCAAGTACCCCTATCCTCGCGAGCGACTGCTGCTGTTTTCCATCGGCGTTGGAGTTAAAGGGCCTCTGTTCAATCGAAATACTCATCTAGTGTTCTTTCGGGAAAGTCCTTACAACAAGCTCAGTACGTCTGAATCTCCTCGGTTCTGGACTCAAGAATAGGCAATATACTACTCTCGTATACTTTATGACAGCCTGAAGATTTTCCCTCATGAGTTCCCAGATTTTGCTGCTATGAAGAACATTGGCTATTTCAATCAAATTCTTCAAGACATCAAAGACTATGGTCTCACGCATGTCTTGGGCTATCAGCATCCATGGAACAGGGAGGTTATTCTTCAGTTCTATGCAATGTTCTTTAACTCGGGAGATGAGTCAGATAGCACAAAATGGATTATGGAGTGGATGACAGAAGGAAAGCGAATCAAATACCCTGCTATGGATTTTGTATCTCACTTTCATTTCCCTTGGTTTGAACATGGCACAACTGAAATTCGGGTTCATAACATCGATGCAATCACTGATGAAGATTTCTGATGCACAATGGATGAAGATAAGATTCGTGACTACAATGGTCCTCCTCTGCCTGAGCACTTGACATTCGACAACCATACGTTATATCACATTCTCACATACACTCTCTGTCCGCTGGCTGGAATGAATACTGATAATGCTATCTCTGATGTTCTTCGGAACACCATCCATGCCATCTCACAAGGGTATATCTTCGATGTCGAAGACATGTTTCTGCGCATACTGATGGATTCAGCTAAGTGTCCAAAAGCCATCAAAGTGTATGCGCCCTGGATTCAGAAGGTGATTGACTATGCGATGAAGACCGAATATCTTACCAAAGTCAGCCATAAAAGCTTTATTCCCCCTGTGCGTGATACGCTGAGCGTAATGGAAGATTTCTCTTCGGGAAAAGCTCTTGTAGCAAGTCCTGATTATCATACTACCTTCAATGGACCCAAGCTACCGAAACGTGATCATATGCTGAACACTCAACCTCCTTCACATCTTGAAGTGAGCATGCACACGCAACAATTGCTCTTGAAGCATATGGCCGAAGATCGCCAAGAAAAAGAACATCTTGCTGCTGAACTTAATGCTATTCACAACCGAACAAAAGTTGTGCATATGATTACAGCAGAAAACAAGAAGCGCTTATGGAAATTGCTTCAGATTTTTTTTCCAAGAAGCAACTCAGCAATTCTCACCTTCAAGAACTCTATCAGTACATTGACCAAGGGCTTACTGCTGAAGATTATCAAGATCACTCCACTCCACCTTTGCGAGCTCGTGAACCTACAATGAACTTACTTCGAATTTAGCTGCGCAAATTGCTCGATGAATCAGAAACCACTTTGCCGACTGTCAAACCTTCTAAAGAAAATCCTCTGTCTTGCAAGTGTAATGAGGCTGATCCCAATGTACCTTCCTCGTCCAAGACCCAAGTCAGTCTCGAAGGATCAGCTACTGCTGCCGCTGAAGATGAAGATGTTCCAAACACTTCCAAATCAGAAACTTCGTCGGACAGCTCCTCAGGCGATGCCTCAGAGTGAATCAAATTCACAGTTCTCACTCGTGTTTGTTTTCATCACCTTTTTGACACTAGTTGACAAAAAGGGGGAGAATAACATCGAGAGTTTGCTAAATTTGCTCTGTTGGATTTGGTGTTTTGTGTTTTTTTCGCTCTATCTTTTGAGACAATTGCACCATGTCATGGGCTTTGATGTAAAACTTCTGTTATGGGATGTAATATTAATAACCCCGCCTGCTGCACTATTCTCTCTCGAAGCTCTTTTTTTGCAGGTGAAATTGTTAACGGAAGCTATGAATGATTGCACTTTACTCTCATTGGATTATCCATCATCAGTGCGAATCATTACCTTGTATGATTGAAAATCCTCCACACACTCGAATGAATTGCAAGGAATTTAATTATATATCAGTTGACCCTGCATACTTCAAGGGGGAGTATATTTCATCATCGAGTCAAGTAACGCAAGTTCACACTTGTTCGATTTACAATTTACTTATCTATCTTCACTTCGATGATTATCTGTTTTGTCAACAACCGTCCAAAAAGAGGGAGATTGTTGGTGCAATGATATGCCCCTTATGTTTTGGAGTTTGTTGACATAAACAGTTTGGGACTTATGTGTTTGCTAGTGCACACAGAGTAATAGGTCCCTGGAGTAATCGAGGAGTTTGATGAAAAACAGATAATCTCCCTGCGCAGCAGCGAAGGTTATCACCGAAGATAAAGCTAACAAGAGTGACCCCTAAAAATTGTTGAAGTCTAAGCAATTGGTTCGGTGATTGTTTGAAGCAAATGACTGCGCTCGAGGAAGAATGAAGACGAAGTGAGGATGTAGCATTTATTTTGTTCTTCTTCTTCTTTCATTGAGTCATTGGACCACCGTACTATTAAGAGGGGTATACCGTTTCGAAGCTTTGATTCTCTGTTGCTAAACCCAAACCTATGAAAGCTGTGAGAGAAATCTCTTTGTGCTCCGAGCGAATACTTGCCAGCAAGAGACTGTGACCTTCTTCACTGCGAGAGATTTGCCTCGGACCGAGGAGTTAGCATTACTTGTTCCTCAAGTACTGTTACCGTTGCTCCAAAATTCGACCGTTGTGAACGTCTCGGTTAGCCATTGGCTGGACCTTGTGTCCAAAATGGTCATTTCCCATCTGGGAAGGTTGCAGCTATAAATAGCCACCCCGCGCCAGCTTTGTCCGGTGCCTGCTCCATTTGATTTCTGAGAAGATTGTTGAGCAACCCCCTCTCTGAGCGATTTGAGTTTAAAATCCACCGAGAGAAAAACCCTAGAGCCGAAGAATTGGATAGTGGTTCAGCATCACTGGAATCTAAGTCTAGTACGCTCCGCCTATTACTCTTGAGAGCTGCAAACTCTCCAGACGGTTAGGGGTCAATAAAAACCAAAAAATAAAGAAAAGGAAAATGGCAAAAGTAAAAACATATAAAACAGAAAGGAAGGAAAAAAACAAAGGGATAGAAGGAAGGTCTAGGTCGTCATGTAACGGTCTTCAAATCATTAAAGATTTTTTAAAATGAGTTGAAGATTGCCCACCACGCCTGCCGTGCGGTAACCAATAATGAATTAGCTGACCTGAAATAGAGGTTAGTCAAAAATTCCTTGTCCAAAACATGACATTCCACACAACACTAAAAAAAGGAGCACGGATCTTGAAGTAGCAATTAATGGTCAAAAAGATCGACTGACCCAAATTTATTTTCCAGGTAGCTTATATATAGTCTTTTTTTTCATAATAATACGTGTCTCATTTATATGATAAAATCAAAGTACAAGTCACGTAAAGACTGACATGAAAAAACTGAAAAGATAGTAGAACATCTCTGAGTTTGACACCAACATCCATCACCTGCCTCCGGCACCACCACAATAGCCATTGAAGAATAGAATGACGGATCACCTCCTCACCCGAGCTCGACACGGCTCCATCGCTGATAAGCAGCTTTCCGGACCTCCAAGGTGGCTCCCCAAAAGTGAAGCCATTGCTGCTGAACGAATCAGACCGGGGCAACACCCCGTACACGTCATCAAACTCCAGATCTGACACCCCACCATGACTAAGACGCCGAAGGAGGAAACCACACCTGCCATCCATCAACCACGAACCCAACACACGTTCCATCTTCCAGATATTGTCGGTGCAGACCATAATCTGAATCCGCTCTTGGACTACCTCCTAAGCTCCGTGCCGACGCTGGAGTGGACGCCGTCGCAACAGCGGAGTTCGAGAACACATGTCCAACACGAGGATGCCGCCGCCGCCACACCACCTTACTTGAACAGACTGAATTGCAAATCCATCCCCAACGATAGGGCCAATCGTCTCATTGGAGTAGGATCTAAAGAAATTTTATTCAGCGCCGCCACCGCCACCGCCGAAGCAAGACGATGAACAACCTAAAAATTTAAGCTTTTTTTTTGCGAATACACGCGGAGCGTATCATTCCATAGATAGAAGGGGAGAACAAACAGTGGCGGACCTCATGAAGCGTACACTGGTAGGCGCTTATGAGGTCGCTTTGAGCAGAGGAAGGGGGTGCTCAGCCCGCGTACAACAAGGTCAGGTTACACCAATGATCGAACTAAGCCCTCGAGCTCCGGCGTTGGCCCACGTGCGAGCTTCCTCCTTGATGTCATGAATCAGGAGGGTGATGGAAGGAGTTACGCCGTCGAAGATACAAGCATTGCGATGTTTCCATATGGTCCACACAGTCAATGCAACGAGAGAGGCAAGGCCATTGCGCTGGCCCACCGAGGAGTCGTGGAGGGCCGTAGCCCACCAGTTGTAGAAGTCCGTGGTACCGTCCGGTGGAGGCGTAGCGAGGCGGTGTAACACCCCCAGTGGTTAGCCACAGTAATTCCATTTTGATAATGCCAAGTCAGCATGATTAACAGTGCATGATCATCATTTGCATCATAATGCATTTCAACTCCTAAGTCAAATTCAAATTTAAATGAAAGTGAAATATAAAAGTTGTCCAACATAAAAACTAAAATGTTCAATAGATAACAAATATTCTAGAGACAATTCTAAAATTGTAACCAACATCATTGGAGTTGGGTAAGTGACTCAAACAACTTAAAACAGTGGCTAAAAATAACATTTAGTAACCTTTTAATTTATTTAAAACAAATATGAAATTATGTTTTGCCCAAACTAGTTTTTGGAGTTGGAGTATAATGCACTGTGATTTATGGGCTAGGTCTCATATTTTACAAAAGTCATTTTGAGGCCTAACAATTTGCTAAACTGAGAAAAGAAAAAAAAATAAAAAAACAAAAGGCCCCTCCCCCACTGGGCCTCTTGGCCCAGTCGGCTCAGCCGACCAGACCGGCCCAGGCTGGCCCACCTCTCTCCCCCATAACCCCCACTCCCCCCAACCAAACCCTAGAGCCCAACCCCACTTCCCTCCCCCCACGATCCCCACCCTCTCCCTCCAGCGCCGTCACAGGAGAGGGCGCTCGATCCCCCCACTCTCCCAGTCGCCCGATCCCCTCCTCCCACTCCCTCACCCGATCTAGAGCACGCCCGAGGACAGCCGCCTCCCCCCGCAGCTCCTCTCTCCGTCGCCCGCCTCTGCCGTCCTCGTCCTTGACCTCGTCGCCGCTTCCTCGCCCCCTCACCAGGTCGGCTACACCGAGCCTCGCCGGCGTACACCGGCAACGAGGGGTGAGAACCCCGACTTCCCCTCCCCCTGTCCCCGACGCGGTCACCGCCGCCGCGCGACCCCGCTATCGCTCGAGCCGCGGCTGGCCACGCCCGCGTCGCACCGCGCGCTCCGCCACCCGCGCCCAGCCCCTGCCCGCGCATCCCCGCCCGCTCGCGCCGCGCTCGCCTGCGCCTCACCTCGCCGCGCGCGTCGACCGCGCCTTCCCCCTCTCTCTGCTTGCACGCACCCGCGCACGCCTCCGCACGCACCAGCGCGCCACCACGCCCACGCCGCCAGCCATGCTGGCCGCCCCTGACCACCGGCCCCCCACGTCGGCGCTCGCCGCCCGCTTCCGGCCTCTCTCGCCGCGGTCCGCCTCCCCACGCTGGCCGCTCGCCGCGGTCCGCACCGCCGCGCTCGCGCGCCCAATTCCACACGGGCGCCGGCGCCCACGCCCGTTTGCCCGCGCGCCCGCAAGACCCCCTGGGCCACTGCCAGGTGGGGCCCAACCCCCCTGGCCCGATGACGTGTGGGGCCTAGCCCCAGGATTTAAAAAAAAAGGAAATGAAAATAGAAATATAAATAATAAAATTAATAATTAGTTAATTAGTTAATTAATTAGTGAATTAATTAATTTAATTAATGATGTTTAATTAGTCTAATTAATTAGCTAAAACCTAATTAAACCTAACAGAGTATGACAGATGGGACCCACTGGTCCTGACGTCTTGCTGACGTCAGCAAGACACTGTTTCGGATAATGTTTGATTTAAATAAATTAAGTAAATTCCAAAAATCAATAAAAACTTTAGAAAATCATATCTTTTAATCCGTAACTCCGATCGAAAAACTTTGTACATGAAAATTGCTCAGAACGACGAGACGAATCCGAACACGCGGTCCGTTCGTCCGTCACACGTCCCTAACTATCCGAACATGCAACCGTTCCTCTCCGGTCATCTGTCTGACAAATGTCCGGAGACGGGAAAACATTCCCGGATGAATCCCACCTTCGCCAGTATCACCCGGCACTGCGTTAGGTCACCTCCGTCACCGCGTATTGCCATGATATGCTTTGTGCTGCACTTGTTCGCTGTGTATTTATACTGTTTCCTCCCCCTCTTCTCTCTTGTTAGACCCCGACACCGACGTCGTCCCCGAGACTGACGCAGCTCCGGAGCCCGGAGACACCACTGACAACCTTGCCCTTGCCGCCGAGCAACCAGGCAAGCCCCCCCCCTTTTGATCATCCCGATATCGCCCATTCTATTTCTCATGCTTGCATTAGAATTGCTGCTGCTGCTGCTTTACCTATTCTGATGCATAGCCTGTTTATTGTAACCCGCTGTTGATAATTACCTGCATATCCTAAACTGCTTAGTATAGGCTGGGTAGAGACCTATCAGTGACCCCACTTATCCCGACTGCCGCGCTGGATCGTCAGAAGACCCGATCAACGGGAATTGAAGACCAGGCCCCGACACCGCACATCACCCCCTTTAGTTGTAACGACACTGCAGCGTTACTATCGAGTGCCGAGGGTGAAACCTCTTGTCGCACTTCTGATGTTAACTCTGTAGAGTAGCTATTCGGTCGTGGTCATCGAGGGTGATTCCTCCTTCACCACTTCCGGTAATGACGCTGTCGTACAACACCTCAAGTGTGAACCCAGCGAGGGTGATTCCTCCAAGTTTACCTTGACGGATACATCGAGTGGGAAATCAAACGAGGGTGATACCTCAGATTTCCCTGATGTTTTGGACACACGGATACTTGGACTGTACTGTTGATTACTTGGAAAGGCGGGTCGACCCTGAGGGGTACCCGCGTGCGCCTAAGTGGTGAGTGTTGTGAAGACGGGTGCCAGTGTGGTGCCCGAGTGGTGAATACGAGGCGCGGCCGGGCATTCTTAACCCTTGCAGCAAGTCCTCGAGATGGGGCGACGGGGTCACATCTTTCGTGAGTCTCTGCTCGTTACCGCAAGCCCTAGTCCTAACGATTTGGATATTTGATCCGAGCAGGCCTCTGGCCTGATAGCACTAACCATCACGTGGGCATAGTATGGGCGTTCTGCATCGTATGTATCAGCCGAAAGCTCTGTCAGACGTCCAGTTCAGCAGTGCGGCATGGAGTGATTGGCGCCATTTCGGTGGTGCTTGGATCTGGGCCATGTGCGCAACGATCCGGAGGGCGAGGGGCAATGGCCAAGACCCCCTTGCGCTTAGGATGTAGACCGGCGGGGACCTCTCTGCTGAGCTGTAGGTAGGGTTGCGATGTGTCGTTTGGCCGAGGCCGGGCATGACCCAGGAAAGTGTGTCCGGCCGGAGTTAATCGAGCGTGTTGGGTAAGTTGGTGCACCCCTGCAGGGAAGAACACTTCTATCGATAGCCGGTCCTACGGTAAAGGACACTCGGAGTTGTATCCTGATTGATACAATTTAGAACTGGATACTTGGATACTATGGCTCTGGGATTGCTTCTCGCAGGGTGTCGAGAAGGGATCTCCGGACGAGGTTGATGACTGTATGGCTCTGGGATTGCTTTCTCGCAGGGAGTCGAGAAAGGATCTCTGGGTGAGGATGAGACTTAATGATACTGCTACATTATATTGTACTGTTCTACTCTCTTCTACTGCTGCAAGACCGCTGAAGATGCTAGTCTTCGATAGGACTAGGTCTTCTCTCTATTCTGGCATTTCTGCAGCCCAGTCCACATATACAGCCTCCCTTTGAAAATGTTGCATATGTAGTGTAGATCCTTGCTTGCTGAATACTTCTGAGTACTCACGGTTGCTTTGTTTTCCTTTTTCTCCCCATATCAGTTTGTCGTAACAAGATGACGGAGCCCCTGAGACAGCTGTCCTCGCCGACGATCGCTACTACTACTACCCAGATGATGGATACCACTACGAGTTGACTGACGACCAGGAGTAGGATCGGAGGGTCCCAGGCAGGAGGCCTTCGCCTTTCGATCGTAGTGTTTTATTTTGCTCCACCTTTCTAAAGGCCTTTCTGTTTCTATTTCATATCTGTACTCAGATATCTGATGCTTCCGCTGACGCTTGTTTGCAAGCTTATGTATTCGAGCCCTCGAGGCCCCTGGCTTGTAATATAAAGCTTGTATGACTTTATTCATGTTTTAGAGTTGTGTTGTGATATCTTCCCGTGAGTCCTTAGGCTTGATCGTGCGCATTTGCGTGTATGATTAGTGCACGATCGGGCCGGGGGCGTCACAGGCGGCACCAGGATAAGATATCGTACCACACAGTGCGGGTCACAACGCATCCCACAAGCAGGTGGTGCATCGTCTCCTCTTCCTGGTCGCAGAGTGCACAAGCGGCGGTGTGCGGTAGTCCGTGGAGGGCGAGGCGTGCAGAGGTCGAGCAACGATCGAGGCCGGCAAGCCAGAGGAAGATCTTGATCCCCTCTGGTGCCCAAGACTTCCAAGTGAGGCTCCAGGTTGGGGAAGTTGTGGATCCCTGGAAGAGCGCGAGGTAGCATGACTTGGCGGAGTAGGTGCCGCTCTCGGTCCACCTCCAGCGGATGGTGTCCGGGGAGCTCTGAAATGAGATGCCACGAAGGCGCCGCCACACATCCACATATTGGATGGTGGAATCAACATCCAGGGCCCCCTGGATGTCTCCGATCGAGGCCCTACCTGGGATGGCCTCTGAGATAAGCCTGCGGCTATGGCGGCATTTAGGAACGAGGGCGGGAGCAATCTCGGCGATGGAGGAGCCGTCAAGCCAAGGATCAGTCCAAAAATGACACCTTTTACCATCTTCGAGTGTCCAGGAGGTCGAGGCACGGAAGATCTGTCGTACATCAGAGGCAGCGGGCAGGTGAAGATGACTCTAGGGCCTCGTCGGATCGGTGGCCTGAAGCCACAGGCAACGTGCATGCAGGGCGATGCCGGCACGCTGCAAGCCGCGGATGCCAAGGCCCCCAAGCTGCCGTGGGCGGCAAACCCTTTGCCAGTTGACGGGGCAACTACCCGACCTCGCATCTTTGTTACTGTGCCAGAGAAAATCCCGAATGAGGCGGTTCGCCAACTTCAAGATGGTGGGGCAGAGCGCCATGGCTAGCATGATGTGGACTGGCATCGCCGTTAGGACATGTCGAACTAGAGCCAATCTCTCGCCTTGGGTGAGAAGTGAGGCACGCCAAGAGGATAACTTCCTTGCTAGGTTGTCCAGCAAGGGCATGCGGGCCGAAGAATGGATCTTGCGAATCGAGAGCGGCAGTCCAAGGTATTTGACCGGGAAGGAGGACACTTGGCAGGCTAGGGTTGCGCCCATCACAACCGTTGCCTCATTGGAGCACTGAATGGGGGTGACCGAGCATTTGGCATAGTTGGTGTGGAGACCGGATGCCGCCCCAAAAGTGTGGAGGATGGCCTTGACAGTGGTCAGCTCGCCCTCGTCCGGGTGGCAGAACATGACGACGTCGTCCACGAATAGGGAAATACTCGAAGCAATCCGCCTAGTGGTAAGCCGACGAAGGACCCCCACGCTGACTGCCTGCTGCATGAGAGTGTTAAGCGCATCGATGACCAAGACAAACAGCATGGGGAGAGACGGGATCGCTGATGACCCACAAGTATAGGGGATCTATCGTAGTCCTTTCGATAAGTAAGAGTGTCGAACCCAACGAGGAGCAGAAGGAAATGACAAGCAGTTTTCAGCAAGGTATTCTCTGCAAGCACTGAAATTATCGGTGACGGATAGTTGTATGATGAGATAATTTGTAACGGGTAACAAGTAACAAAAGTAAACAAGGTGCAGCAAGGTGGCCCAATCCTTTTTGTAGCAAAGGATAAGCCTGGACGAACTCTTATATAAAGCAAAGCGCTCTCGAGGACACATGGGAATTGTTGTCAAGCTAGTTTTCATCATGCTCATATGATTCGCGTTCGTTACTTTGATAATTTGATATGTGGGTGGACCGGTGCTTGGGTGTTGCCCTTCCTTGGACAAGCCTCCCACTTATGATTAACCCCTCTCGCAAGCATCCGCAACTACAAAAGAAGAATTAAGATAAATCTAACCATAGCATGAAACATATGGATCCAAATCAGCCCCTTACGAAGCAACGCATAAACTAGGGTTTAAGCTTCTGTCACTCTAGCAACCCATCATCTACTTATTACTTCCCAATGCCTTCCCCTAGGCCCAAATCATGGTGAATTTTCATGTAGCCAACGTTCACATAACACCACTAGAGGAAAGACAACATACATCTCATCAAAATATCGAACGAATACCAAATTCACATGATTACTTATAACAAGACTTCTCCCATGTCCTCAGGAACAAACGTAACTACTCACAAAGCATATTCATGTTCATAATTAGAGGAGTATTAATTATCATTAAGGATCTGAACATATGATCTTCCACCGAATAAACCAACTAGCATCAACTACAAGGAGTAATCAACACTACTAGCAACCCACAGGTACCAATCTGAGGTTTTAAGACAAAGATCGGATACAAGAGATGAACTAGGGTTTGAGATGAGATGGTGCTGGTGAAGATGTTGATGGAGATTGACCCCCTCTCGATGAGAGGATTGTTGGTGATGATGATGGCTTTGATTTCCCCCTCCCGGAGGGAAGTTTCCCCGGCAGAACAGCTCCGCCGAAGCCCTAGATTGGTTCTGCCCAGGTTTCACCTCGAGACGGTGGCGCTTCATCCCGAAAGCTTCCTTTTGATTTTTTCCAGGTCAAAACATACCATATAGCAGAAGATGGGCATCGGGGGCCTGCCAGGTGGCCCACAAGGCAGGGGGCGCGCCCAGGGGGGTAGGGCGCGCCCTCCACCCTTGTGGATGGCAGGTGGCCCCCCTCTGGTGCTTTCTTCGCCCAATATTTTTTATATATTCCAAAATGACTCTCTGTGAAGTTTCAGGACTTTTGGAGTTGTGCAGAATAGGTCTCTAATATTTGCTCCTTTTCCAGCCCAGAATTTCAGCTGCCGGCATTCTCCCTCTTCATGTAAACCTTGTAAAATAAGAGAGAAAAGGCATAAGTATTGTGCTATAATGTGTAATAATAGCCCATAATGCAATAAATATCAATATAAAAGCATGATGCAAAATGGACGTATCAACTACCCCAAGCTTAGACCTCGCTTGTCCTCAAGCGAAAGCCTATATCAAAAAATATGTCCACATGTTTAGAGATAGAGGTGTCGATAAAATAAAATACGGACATGAGGCCATCATGATCATCTTTAGAATAGCAACATATATTGTCATATAGATTCTTATGCTAAAGTAACAATTCATTCACAAGGTAAAGTATGAATCAAAACTTCATTGAAAACTAACAAACTATGATCTCAGTCATTGAAGCAATTGCAATTTATCATAACACAGGAAAGAGTCAATTCAAGAGCTTTTCAGCAAGTCCACATACTCAACTATCATTTAGTCTTTCACAATTGCTAACACTCACGCGATACTTATGGGTTCAAAGCTTCAGTCAGACACAGAGAAAGATAGGGGCTTATAGTTTTGCCTCCCAACCTTTTACCTCAAGGGTAATGTCAACAATAATACTTTATGATAACCTACATCCGAGTGGATATATATATCCGGATCTCTCCAACACATAGTGCTTGCCAAAAGAAAAAGTGTAAAAAGGAAAGGTGATGATCACCATGACTCTTGTATAAGGGTAGGAGATAAAAGTAAAAGATAGGCCCTTCGCAGAGGGAAAGCAGAGGTTGCCATGCGGTTTTATGGTTGGATGCACAAAATCTTGATGCAAAATAACGTCACTTTATATTGCCGCTTGTGATAAAGAACTTTATTATGCAGTCTGTCGCTTTTATTTCTTCCATATCACAAGTTCGTATAAAGCTTATTTTCTTCACACTAATAGATCATACATATTTAGAGAGCAATTTTTATTACTTGCACCGATGACAACTTACTTGAAGGATCTCACTCAATCTATAGGTAGATATGGTGGACTCTCATGGCAAAACTGGGTTTAGGGATGTTTGGAAGCACAAGTAGTATCTCTACTTGGTGCAAAGAATTTGGCTAGCATGAGAGGGAAAAGCAAGCTCAACATGTTGGAAAATCCATAACAATAGAACTTCTATTCGGATATAAGAAAACATAACCCATTATGTTGTCTTCCTTGTCCAACATCAACTTTTTAGCATGTCATATTTTAATGAGTGCTCACAATTACAAAAGATGTCCAAGATAGTATATTTATATGTGAAGCCTCGCTTTCTTTATTACTTCCTATTAATTGCAACAATGACCAAAACTATGTTTATCAACTCTCAACAACTTTTATTCATCATACTATTTATATGTGAAGTCATTACTCTCCATAAGATCAATATATGATCTTTTATTTCTTTTTATTCCTTTCTTTTCTTTTTAATTCCCTCAAGATCATAGCAAGAAAGCAAAGCCCTCAACTCAAAACTACTCTTTATTATATATATAACTCACGGACTCGATTACATAGATAGAGATCAAAACAAAACTCAAAGCTAGATCATACTAAAAACTTTATTATACTAGATCAAGATATAACCAAAAGGATCAAACTAAGAAAAACGATAAAAGTAAAGGTGTGATGGTGATACGATACCGGGGCACCTCCCCCAAGCTTGGAAGATGCCAAGGGGAGTGCCCATACCCATGTATTTATGTCTCTTTCTTCGGGGGTGATGATGTTGGAGTTGTTGTTAGCTTGATTAAGCTACCCTTCAGATCCTGCAATTCTCGGAGTACACGTTGAAGCATAATTGCATTCTTCTGAATCTCTTCTAAAAGATGCTTGTTTTCTAGCCACCATGAGCTTTTCCCTGCATCACTTTCACTTGGACGGGATATGTCCCAATTGGAAGGTATGTGTGTGCGAGGTGTATTCTCCACTCCATAATTATGAACTAGATTATGAAAGTTGTTCCGATGTAACCTGTGTAAGGGCCTCCTGGGAGGAAGTCCTCCTTGTATTTGTTGGCCTTCATGGTTACTCGTAGTCCCTACAACTTGATGGGGATTGGGAATAGTGGAGATGCCAGCCAGAGTGCCTCTCTCCGAAGCCGGAGGGAAACAAAAACAGGGGATTTTGCCGTGGTACGGTGGTCAAAACCTTCGGGAGATTATATAATGAATTTTTACCGACCAAAAGAAGTATTGTGCAAGAAAACGGAGTCTCTAGGGCACACGAGGTGGCCACAAGGCAGGGGGCGCGCCCAGGGGGGTAGGGTGCGCCCTCCACCCTTGTGGTCTCCTCGTGCAACTTTCAGACTACTTTTAATTTTCCTAATTTTTTAAATATTCCAAAACGGAGAAAATTTGCCATTATAACAGTTTTGGAGTTGGTTTACTTACTGTACCACATACCTATTCCTTTTCGGAGTCTGAAACATTCTGGAAAGTGTCCCTTATGTACTCCTCCAGTGTTAAGGTGTCAATTATATTGGTCTCAACATTTATGGGATAACCTGAGATATAATGTTTGATTCTTTGACCGTTTACCACCTTCGGTGTTGTTGATTTCTATGGCACCAGAGCGATAGACCTCCTCGATAATGTAAGGACCTTCCCATTTAGAGAGAAGCTTTCCTGCAAAAAATCTTAAACGAGAGTTGTATAGCCAAACATGATCACCTACATTAAACTCACGCTTTTGTATCCTTTTGTCATGCCATCTTTTAACTTTTTCTTTAAACAACTTGGCATTCTCATAGGCTTGGGTTCTCCATTCATCAAGCGAGCTTATGTCAAATAACCTCTTCTCACCGGCAAGTTTAAAATCATAGTTGAGCTCTTTAATAGCCCAATAAGCTTTATGTTCTAGTTCAAGAGGTAAGTTACATGCTTTTCCATAAACCATTTTATATGGAGACATACCCATAGGGTTCTTATAAGCAGTTCTATAAGCCCATAATGCATCATCAAGTTTTTTAGACCAGTTCTTTCTAGATCTATTAACAGTCTTTTGCAAAATCAATTTAATCTCTCTATTGCTCAATTCTAATTGACCACTAGACTGAGGGTGATATGGAGATGCAATTCTATGGTTAACATCATACTTAGCAAGCATTTTACGAAAAGCACCATGAATAAAATGTGAACTACCATCAGTCATTAAATATCTAGGGACTCCAAACCTCGGAAAAATAACTTCTTTAAGCATCTTAATAGAAGTGTTATGATCAACACTACTAGTTGGAATAGCTTCTACCCACTTAGTAACGTAATCAACAACAACTAAAATATGTGTATACCCATTAGAGGAAGGAAAAGGTCCCATATAATCAAAACCCCAAACATCAAATGGTTCAATAACAAGTGAATAATTCATAGGCATTTCCTGACGTCTACTAATATTGCCAATTCTTTGGCATTCATCACAAGACAAGACAAACTTACGAGCATCCTTGAAGAGAGTAGGCCAATAAAAACCGGATTGCAATACCTTGTGTGCAGTTCTATCTCCAGCGTGGTGTCCTCCGTAAGCTTCGGAGTGGCACTTGCGTAGGATCTGTTCCGGTTCATGCTCAGGTACACGACGTCTAATAACACCATCTACTCCTTCTTTATAAAGGTGTGGGTCATCCCAAAAGTAATGTCTTAAATCATAGAAAAACTTTTTCTTTTGCTGGCATGTGAAACTAGGTGGTATAAATTTAGCAACAATGTAATTAGCATAATCAGCATACCATGGAGTATTACGAGAAGCAGTTATGACAGCTAATTGCTCATCAGGAAAACTATCATCAATAAGCAGTGGGTCATCAAGAACATTTTCTAACCTAGACAAGTTGTCTACAACGGGGTTCTTAGCTCCCTTTCTATCAATAATATGCAAATCAAATTCTTGTAACAAGAGAACCCATCTAATAAGTCTAGGTTTAGCATCTTTCTTTTCCATAAGATATTTAATAGCAGTATGATCAGTGTGAACATTTACTTTGGAATCAACAATATAAGATCTGAACTTATCACAAGCAAATACAACTGCTATTTTTTTTCCAGTAGTAGCATAATTTCTCTGGGCACTGTCTAGAGTTTTACTAGCACAATGAATAACATTTTAATTTCTTATCAACTCTTTGTCCTAGAACATCACCAACAGCATAATCACTAGCATCACACATAATTTCAAAGGGTAAATTCCAATCAGGTGGCTGAACAATTGGTGCATAAATCAAGGCTTTCTTAAGTATTTCAAATGCTTCTATACAATAATCATCAAAAACAAAAGGAACATCTTTTTGCAAGAGATTAGTGAGAGGCCTAGAAATTTTAGAGAAGTCTTTAATAAGCCTCCTATAGAAACCAGCATGACCAAGGAAACTTCTTATACCTTTGATATCTTTAGGACTCGGCATCTTTTCAATAGCATCTACTTTAGCTTTATCCACTTCAATACCTCTTTCAGAAATTTTATGCCCCAAGACAATACCTTCATTAACCATAAAGTGGAACTTCTCCCAATTCAAGACAAGATTAGTTTCTTCACATCTCTGTAAAACTCGATCAAGGTTGCTTAAGCAATCATCAAAAGAAGTTCCGTAAACGGAGAAATCATCCATGAAAACCTCAACAATCTTTTCACAAAAGTCAGAGAATATAGCAGTCATACATCTTTGAAAGGTAGCAGGTGCATTGCATAAACCAAAAGGCATACGTCTATAAGCAAAGGTACCGAAAGGGCAAGTAAAAGTGGTCTTTTCCTGATCATCTTTTGGCACAGGTATTTGGGAAAAACCAGAATAACCATCTAGAAAGCAAAAATGTGTATGTTTGGATAGTCTTTCTAGCATTTGATCAATAAAAGCTAGAGGGTAATGATCTTTTCTAGTAGCTTTGTTCAATTTATGAAAATCAATTACCATTCTATAGCCTGTAACAGTTCTTTGTGGGATCAATTCATTCTTATCATTAGGAACAACAGTAATACCTCCCTTCTTAGGGACACAATGAACAGGACTTACCCATCTACTATCAGCAATAGGATAAATTATACCTGCCTCCAGAAGCTTTAGTCATTTCTTACCACTTCTTTCATCTTAGGATTTAATCGTCGCTGATGAGCAACAACTGGTTTAGCATCATGTTCCAAATTAATTTTGTGCTGACATAGAGTGGGACTAATGCCCTTAAGATCATCAAGAGTATATCCAATAGAGGCACGGTGCTTCTTCAGAGTTTTTAATAATTTCTTCTCTTCATGCTCTGAAAGGTTAGCATTAATAATAACATGATATATCTTCTTTTCATCAAGATAAGCATATTTCAAAGTATCAGGTAATTGTTTAAGCTCAAACACGGGATCACCCTTGGGTGGAGGAGGATCCCCAAGGATTTCAACAGGCAAGTTGTGTTTCAAAACAGGCCCTTGATTAAAGAATATTTCATCTATTTCCCTTCTTTCATTCATAAACATATCATTTTCATGGTCTAGCAAATATTGTTCTGAAGGATCAGTAGGAGGCACGGCAATAGCAGCAAGACCAATAATTTCATCCTTACTAGGCAATTCTTTATCATGGGGTTGTCTACGAAATTTAGAGAAATTAAAATCATGAGACATATCCACTAAACCAACAGTAACAATATATTTCTCACGGTCTATTTTAGCATTAACGGTATTCAAGAAAGGTCTACCAAATATAATGGGACAAAAATTATCTTGTGGGGAAGCAAGAACAAGAAAAATCAGTAGGGTATTTTATTTTCCCACATAAGACTTCAACATCTCTAACAATCCCAATTGGTGAAATAGTATCTCTATTGGCAAGTTTAATAGTAACATCAATATCCTCTATCTCAGCAGGTGCAATATCATTCATAATTTCTTTATATAAAGTAAAAGGAATTGCACTCACACTAGCACCCACATCACATAAGCCATGATAACAATGATCTCCTATTTTAACAGAAACAACAAGCATGCCAATGACGGGTCTATGTTTATCTTTAATATAAGGTTTAGCAATCCTAGCAGCTTCATCACAGAAATAAATAACATGCCCATCAATATTATCGACCAAGAGATATTTAACCATAGCAATACTAGGTTCAACTTTAATTTGTTCAGGGGGTGTAGGTGTTCTAGTATAACTCTTACGAACCACCGTTGAAGCTTTAGCATGATCCTTTATTCTAACAGGAAAAGGTGGTTTCTCAATATAAGCAGTAGGAACAATAGGATCAACATTATAAGTAATAGTTTCTTCTTCAACTTTAATAGGTTCAACTACTTTCACTTCAATGGGAGGATGCTATTTAAACCACTTCTCCTTAGGGAGATCAACATGAGTAGTAAATGATTCACAGAAAGAAGCTACTATCTCAGAGTCAAGTCCATATTTAGTTCTAAAATCACGAAAAGCATCGGTATCCATAAAAGATTTAACACAATCAAACTTAAGGTTTATACCTGACTCCTTACCTTCGTCGAGTTTCCAATCTTCAGAGTTGCGTTTAATTCTTTCCAATAAATCCCATTTGAATTCAATATCCTTCTTCATAAAAGAACCGGTATAAGAAGTATCGAGCATGGATCGATCATTATAAGAAAGCCGAGCATAATTTTTTTTAATAATAATTTCTCTTGAGAGCTCATGATTGGAGCATGAATATAACATTGACTTAAGCCTCCCCCAAGCTTGAGCGATACTTTATCCTTCACGAGGCCAAAAATTATATATATAATTCTGATCACGATGAACCAGATGCATAGGATAAAACTTCTGATGAAATTCCAATTTCAATCGGTTATAGTTCCATGATCCAATATCATCACATAGCCTAAACCATGTCAATGCCTTTCCCGTCAAAGATAAAGGGAAGACCTTCTTCTTGACAACATCCTCGGGCAAACCTGCAAGCTTAAATAATCCACAAACTTCATCCACATAGATTAGGTGCATATCGGGATGTAATGTTCCATCTCCTGCATAAGGATTAGCTAGCAGTTTCTCTATCATACTCGAAGGAATTTCATAATAAATATTTTCAGTAGGTGCAGTAGGTTGAGGAGCAACTCTTTGCTCTTCCGGTCGAGGTGAAGATACCCCGAACAAGCCCCTCAAAGGATTATTTTCCATAGTAACAAGTGACAGTAAATTTTAGCACACTATATAAATGTTTTCTTACCAAATTCCACTTACCAAAGGCGCTTCACTCCCCGGCAACGACGCCAGAAAAGAGTCTTGATGACCCACAAGTATAGGATATCTATCGTAGTCCTTTCGATAAGTAAGAGTGTCGAACCCAATGAGGAGCAGAAGGAAATGACAAGCGGTTTTCAGCAAGGCATTCTCTGCAAGCACTGAAATTATCAGTGACAGATAGTTGTATGATGAGATAATTCGTAACGGGTAACAAGTAACAAAAGTAAACAAGTTGCAGCAAGGTGGCCCAATCCTTTTTGTAGCAAAGGACAAGCCTGAACGAACTCTTATATAAAGCAAAGCGCTCCCGAGGACACATGGGAATTGTTGTCAAGCTAGTTTTCATCATGCTCATATGATTCACGTTCGTTACTTTGATAATTTGATATGTGGGTGGACCGGTGCTTGGGTGCTGCCCTTCCTTGGACAAGCCTCCCACTTATGATTAACCCCTCTCGCAAGCATCCGCAACTACGAAAGAAGAATTAAGATAAATCTAACCATAGCATGAAACATATGGATCCAAATCAGCCCCTTACGAAGCAACACATAAACTAGGCTTTAAGCTTCTGTCACTCTAGCAACCCATCATCTACTTATTACTTCCCAATGTCTTCCACTAGGCCCAAATCATGGTGAAGTGTCATGTAGTCGACGTTCACATAACACCACTAGAGGAAAGACAACATACATCTCATCAAAATATCGAACGAATACCAAATTCACATGATTACTTATAACAAGACTTATCCCATGTCCTCAGGAACAAACGTAACTACTCACAAAGCATATTCATGTTCATAATTAGAGGAGTATTAATTATCATTAAGGATCTGAACATATGATCTTCCACCGAATAAACCAAGTAGCATCAACTACAAGGAGTAATCAACACTACTAGCAACCCACAGGTACCAATCTGAGGCTTTAAGACAAAGATCGGATACAAGAGATGAACTAGGGTTTGAGAGGAGATGGTGATGGTGAAGATGTTGATGGAGATTGACCCCCTCTCGATGAGAGGATCATTGGTGATGACGATGGCTTCGATTTCCCCCTCCCGGAGGGAAGTTTCCCCGGTAGAACAGCTCCGCCGGAGCCCTAGATTGGTTCTGCCCAGGTTCCGCCTCGAGACGGCAGCGCTTCGTCCCGAAAGCTTTCTTCTGATTTTTTCCAGGTCAAAACACACCATATAGCAGAAGATGGGCATCGGGGGCCTGCCAGGTGGCGCACAAGGCAGGGGGTGCGCCTTCCACCCTTGTGGATGGCAGGTGGCCCCCCTCTGGTGCTTTCTTTGCCCAATATTTTTTATATATTTCAAAATGACTCTCCGTGAAGTTTCAGGACTTTTGGAGTTGTGCAGAATAGGTCTATAATATTTGCTCCTTTTCCAGCCCAGAATTCCAGCTGCCGGCATTCTCCCTCTTCATGTAAACCTTGTAAAATAAGAGAGAAAAGGCATAGGTATTGTGCTATAATGTGTAATAACAGCCGATAATGCAATCAATATCGATATAAAAGCATGATACAAAATGGACGTATCAATCGCCCTGGCGCAGCCCCTTCGCATGGAGGACCGGTGGGCCTGGCCTCCCATTGATGAGGACCTGAGTCTTAGACGTGGAGAGAAGAAAGGAGATCCACTCGCACCACCGTGGCCCAAAGCTGAGGTGTTGTAGGGTCTCAAGCAAGACGGCCCAAGAGACGGAATCGAAGGCTCGAGCAATGTCCATCTTGAGCATAGCTCACGGGGCGCGAATCTGGTGGAGGTATCGAGCTGTCTGTTGCACCAGCAAGAAGTTGTCATGCACAGAGAGTCCAGCCACAAACACACTCTGGTTCATGGAGACAAGCTCGCCAAGCCTAGGAGCGAGGCGTAGCGAAAGCACCTTGGCAAACAGCTTGGTGACGAGGTGAATGAGACTGATTGGTCGGTAGTCGAAGAGCATGGAGGCGTCAGCCTTCTTGGGCAGAAGAACTATGAGGGCTTCGTTGAGCTTCTGGAAGCCACGCCCGTTGACAATAAACAGCTTGTCGAAAGCCTCGCAGAAGTCATCTTTGATGATCGGCCAGCACGAGCGTAAGAACTCCGAAGAGAATCCGTCCGGGCCTGGCGATTTGCCCGTGGGTAGCTGTTTAATGGCATTCCAGAGCTCTTCCTCGGAAAAAGGTCTCTCTAGTTCGAAGAGGTTGAAGCTGCGGCTATCCATGTGGCTGAGATTCAGAGTGAAGGGACGCTCATCAGTTGCGCCAAGGATGGCCGAGAAGTGCTCGAAGACCGCGCGGGCAAGGCCCTCCTTGCTGCGGATCGCTTCATCGCCAACACGCAGCTCAGCGATGAAGTTCTTCTGCTGCCTGTGTGAGGCATGGATCTTGTGGAAGGCAGAGTTCGTCTCCCCGTCTTGAAGCCAAGCAAATCTGGTGCGCTAGCACTGGATTGATCGCTCTAGGGATGCGAGACCCAAGTAAGCTCGCTTGAGCTCCCGGCGAAGCCAGGTTTCCGCCGGGGATAGGGGTCGGAGGTCCTGCGCGGCATCCAGGCGTGTGATGAGCTCGCGTGCGACCAGCAACTGGAGCGATATGTGGCCCAATCTTCTAGTGCTCCAACTTTGTAGGTGCTTGGCCGTGGCTTTGAGGCGAGCATAGATGCGCCGGAACGGGTCCGGGTCTGGAGGCACCGAGGCCCAAGCTTCCGTCACCACGGATTGGAAACCCTCGGTTTGGGCCAGAAGCGCTCGAAGTGGAAGCGCCTGGGGGGCCGTGAGCGCGGGGTGCAGTCCACGACTAAGGGGCAATGATCAGATGTCGTGGAGGCCAAGCAACGCAGCGAGCAGGCGGGGTG
The DNA here is from genome assembly GCA_011799875.1 of Thinopyrum elongatum. Lineage (NCBI taxonomy): Eukaryota > Viridiplantae > Streptophyta > Magnoliopsida > Poales > Poaceae > Thinopyrum > Thinopyrum elongatum. The sequence goes on along the minus strand of CM022302.1, from coordinate 337,332,120 downwards.
CGCCGTCTCCCAGGATGGGGTGCAAAGCACGCGGTCGTTACGCACCAGCGTCGGGGTGTCTTGCTCGTTCGACCAGGTATATCGCCGGCCATGAAGGTACAAGTCATGCAGCTCCATGTTTGCCACAAAGCGCCGGAATCGATTCATGGTGCGACGGTTGAGCCGATTGTTGTTCTTGTCATCAGCGCTAAGGATCATATTGAAGTCTCCCCCGAGCAGCCAAGGGCCGGCGATAGTGTCACAAAGATCTTGCAGCTCATTGAGGAAGTCAATTTTCTCGGCGTCGCCTTGTGGGCCATAAACTCCTGTTAGCCACCAGTGTTGATCGCCCGTGAGCGGGGACACTAGAAGCGTGACGTGATGGTCGCCAATGGAGGGGTTGGAGAGGGTGGCAAGGGCACGCTGCCATGCAATGAGGATGCCATCGCGGGTGCCGTCCGCGGGGAGGAAATAGAAATCCTGGAAGCGGGGGCCTAACGTCTCAAGCACGAGATCCAACGAGACCAAAGACAGTTTAGTTTCCTCTAAACAAACGATACAAGGAGGGGAAGCGGAGAGCGCGCTTCGGACGGCCGTATGCTTCGCGCGACTGTTTAGGCCGCGGACATTCCAAAACACGATTTTCATGCTATCCATAGAAAGAGGGGGGGTCCTGGATGGTGACATCGCAGCGGCGATCAAATCTCCACGAGACGCGGCTCGGTTTCCGGCCTCGTCGATGGCACTATGCTCTCAAGCAGCTGGCGGGTCACCGACCAGCCGTAGAAGTCCGCGAACGCTTGGACAACGTCACCAGCCAGAGGCTTGGCAAAGAGCTTGGCATATTGCTCAAGAGCGTTGGCCGATGCGGGCTCGTCGTCCTTGAGGATCCCGAGCCTACGAAGGAGGACGTGCTTCGCCTTCGTCTCCGAGTCATGGCCCCGGTCAGCCTTGGCAATGCGATCGCTCCGGCGAGGAGTGAAGTCGATCGGGATGGCCCGTCGTCGCCGGGGTCCAGGGGATGGGAGCAGCGCTGCGGTCGGGGCTTGCACAGCCACAAGGAATTGTTGAAGAGGAGGGGTTGGTGGCTGGTCTTGGGCAGTAGCAGTGGCTGGGGGCTCATGCATGGCCTGGATGGCGATGGCGGCATGCGGGGCATCGTGGCCGGTGTTGCATGGGGATGGGCCCTCCCCATGCATGGCCCGTGGGGCAGCAACAGGAAGCGCCAAGCCAGGTGGGGCCGCAGACATGACATCCCCATGCAGAACCGAGTGGTCTGGGCGGGCGCTGGCGGCCAAGGCGCAGATCCCGGGGTTCCCGACAGGATCAGAAGGCCCAGTCTCCAGCGACCGTGCAGAGGAGGTTGCAGTTGGGGATCCGAGGCCCGTCGTGGGTAGGTTGTCGCCAAGCGGCAGCTGGCTTGGGGACGTTAGTGGTGGGCCACGCAGAGAATCATCGCGGTTGTCCCCGATTGGCGCAGCAATGAGGAGCGGTTGGACTGGCTCCGGATTGTCCTAGCGCGCGGGCCCAAGCACAGGGCTGCCCGCTGATTGGGCAGAGCCATCCTGAGCAGGATTCTCCTGGCCGTCCTCGGCGCGAGCCAGCGCCGGGTTTCGAAATTCGAAACTGGTCCACGACGCGGACTGGCAGGTGTCCTGGCGCGGTAGGGGTGCTTTATCCAAAAACAGCGGGTAGGACAAACGCTGCTGAGGTGGGCGCCTGGCATCCTGACGCGGGTTGGAGGGGTATGGGCCCAGCACGCCTTGGTATCCGCGGAAGGGGGGTGGCGACGGCCGCGGTGCCGCCGGCCACCGTGGGTAGCCCTGGCGGCGCCGGTTTCACCAGAACGCGGCGGAAAGTCGTGGCAACGCTGCCACTTGGGCGGTAGCGGAGGGGAGTCGTTGGCGTCTTCTCCATTGGCCCCGTCGCCGTTGGAGTCTGGCCTGGTCGTCGGCGGCGGCGTGGGCGGGAATTGGTAGTCTTCAGCCTGGGAGACATGGATCGCGACCGGAAACCGTGCCAAGGTGAGGGCAAAACGGCTCACGCAGTCAGTCGAGGCATCGAGTGGCACCCCGTCGTCCACCGGAAGCAGCAGCTCGGAAGTCCGTGGGATGGCGTCGGGGTTCATCGTCCATGCCGTGAGGCGGAAGACGGACATGTCGCTGCCATTGGCAGTCTCCGGAGCAAGGGCCTCAATCATACAGAAAGGCGCGAGGAGGGTCTCGGCCGAGGAATGACGCCATCCGTGATCCGGAATCCCGGTGATCTCGATGAAGACGCGCATGCGGGCGGTGACGAGCTCGGCGCCGGCGAGGTTGCCCCACGGGCTGAACAGCAAGCGAAACTTGCGCGTGCGCAGGTTCGTCGCAGCGACGCGGGCGCGGATGGCACCAGAGCGGAAGCGGACCAGGAAATCCTCAGGACGGCGGTGCACGGAGAAGTCGCGTGCGTCCAGGCCATGCCGCGAGGGAATGGCCTTGGCCACCTCCGAGCAGGAGACGCGGGTGCGGTTGCCCGCGACGGTGACGATGAGCGCACAGCCAAGGGCCGCTTCAGCCGCGCGCACCTCGGCGGAGAGCGGCAAGTAGCAGATGGCCCCAGCCGGGCGAAGCGAGGGATGGCCGGAGAAAGGCTCGGGGCCGCGGGCGGAGTCTCGGGAATTCCCGGTGGCGGAGGCCGTCGGTGTTGGGGAGGCATCTGGGGGCGAGGCTAAAAAATTAAGCTACTTTGGACTAAAACTATTCACACACGTGGATCCGGCGACCCCCCTCACCACCGACGATCGAGGTCGTCGACGGAGGGGAGCCGCCGGAGAACGGCGGCGGAGCGCGAGTCCTGGCGGCAGAAACCTAGATCACTTTTCCTGTCTTTGGGAGGAAGATGTAGCTTACATATAGCTAAAATGTCTTTATTATATTGGACGAGACACGTATACCATGAAAAACGTATGCACTACGAGAGAGAACACGTAGCTGGCACACGAAGACGACACACACCGGACGTCAGAAGCGACGTCTCAGCTAGCTTGGCACGATTAACCCATGCATGGACGTGCATGGATGCCTTCCATGGATGAGTGGAAGGGGTCAATCGAACTGGACGAGGGAACTGTACACCGTGTCGGGCTGCCAGTCGGCCGGGATGACCTGCCGGGCGACGAGCGACCTGCCGGACTCGTTGGTGACCCGCAGCGAGAAGGGCCCCTGCAGCGGACGGTGTGTGTCCAGCCGCCAGATGGAGCCCCACGACTCCCTCATCGGCGTCCAGACCCCCGTCGGCTCACCATTGTCCGGCCGCGACTCCATGAGGTCCACCTGCGCCACGTCGCCGTCGCCGTCTTCGTACTCCACCAGGATCGCCAGGTAGTTCGGGTTCGACCCCTGCTCCACGTGGAACGTCACCGACAGCCCCGGGTACTGGCACGGCACCCTCTTGAACTGCATGTCGATGATGCCGGCGTGTCGGAGCTCGTCGTTTCGGCCGTCCTTGGCCATGGCGCCGAAGGCGGTGCCGCTGAGGTCGAAGTGGTAGCGGGCAACAGGGTCGTAGTTCATGTCCGTGATGATCACCGTCTCAGGGGCGCCGGAGCACGCTGCGTGAGCCACGCACCTTATCTGCACGCAACGCAGCGCAACAATCCAAGATCCATCAGCTTGGAAAAACAAACGAAACGACAAGCACTCTACCGTCAGTGTCAAGCAACTGCAATGTCGGCCACAGTAGCTGACCTGGTAGCACGAGCCGCATCCCTTGCCGTCCTTGAAGAGCGGCTCGTTGCCGCACGACGTCATGGCGTTGAACGGCGGCAGGTTCACGTTCTTGAACCCGCACGCGCCACCATTGTCGTCCGGCCCGGCGCCGCCGGGAGCGCCGTACCAGGTGGCCCTGGCGTCGAGCCAGCCGCCGCCGTCGACGTTGGTGCCGCTGCCGCCGGTGCCGGGGCTCGGGGTGGGGGTAGCGGGGGCGGTTGTAGGCGTGGGGGAGTGTCCAGGGCAGAATATGGCAGGCAGAAACCAAAAGCAGCCACAGCAGCCATCGGCGGCGAGCAGGCAGAAGAGTGCGACCGCAACGGCGTAGGAGGAGGCCGGTGCCATCGCTCGGTCGCTGGTCTCGCCGGTTGCTGATTGCCGTGCTCTGGTGGTTAATGGCTTGATGCCGTTGGGGGGCGTGTGAATTTATAGGCCGGCAACTCAAGTGCCAAGCTTCTTCTTCGTGTACCAGATCAAAATGAGGAAAGGACGAAGGGAATGAATGAACGGAGATGGCAGATGGAGAAAGGAGGAGCCGTGATGGCAGGGCCGGTTCACATGTGGATGGCGGGACTCGCCCAACTGGCTGCTATACACCATTACCCGTGATCACGGGATGCATTTCTCTCTGCTTTTAAAAATCATCAACCATACATATATACTGCATTACAGGTGCTTCCTCCATGTATTTATGCCTGCAGCCAGCATAGCATCATGCAGATTGCAGATCATAGAGGCATCTTTTTCTTGGAGTTCTGTACGGAGTCGTAGCAAATATACAGCCACATGATGCGTCTTGCAACCAGTGACGAGCTTGTGTGTTGATGTACCGCGAAAATACCAAACTAGTGCTATGAAAATGCCCAGCTGAAAGCTACGTGCGCGTCGGCAGAGGAACAGGGCATGATACGAAAATCAGATAGTGGTTACGTACGAGTTACCGGTGAAATGGTATGAAAACACGAGTATCCAGGGACATACTAACGAAGCATCGAAATATCACCAGAAAAAAAGAACATTGAAAGATACAATGTTGGATGTAAGGGCATCTCCAAAGCTCCTGCAAACCTCCCGTAACCGTCCGGACCGCGCTGTCCGGACCGAGGAAACCATCCAACGCGGTCCAGTATTGATCCGCGCAGTGGTCCAAACACGATTTCTTTTGCAAATTGGAGACAAATGTGGGGAGCTTTAAGGGAGTCCGGACATCCGTCTGACCAACCAAAGAGCACCACGTGCCCCTCTCCCTGTCCGGATGGCGGAAGGCCGCTGTTGTTTGGTGGAAGGTGATTAGTTTGACAGAAGGTTAAAGGCCAGAAGGCGATTATCATTTGGCGGAAGGTGTGATGCAAGTCTAGCACTCTTTGGCGGAAGGTGTAATTGGACTGTGATTAACATTAGTGATTTGTATGCATTTGGCGGAAGGTGTGTAACTCATTTGGTGGAAGGTTTAATTGACTAGGTGATTAGCATAGGTGATTACCATATAATTGTATGCATTTGGCGGAAGGTGTGTAACTTATTTGGCGGAAGGTTTAATTGACTAGGTGATTAGAATAGCTGATTAGCATATACTTGTATGCATTTGGATGAATAAACATTTTTTCTAAGTTAATAAAAAGCGGACATTTGCGGCTAGTGTTAGATGGCGGGCTTTCAAATTAGTGTCCGCGGATTGGTCCCCCTATCCGTGGACGGATGCGGGAGAAAATTTGCTGACTGCCGTTGAAGATGCCCTAATCTATAGTCAGTTCACCTTTTCTTTTTAATACATGTAACTTTATTCGTACTCGCAAATAGTGCAAGTGTAATGATCTGCAATGTTAAAAAACTACAAAGTAGCTCTTGCATTTAGTATAATGAAACCTCTTAGAGATATCTTCTTTGTGGTATTAATCCTTGAAGGTGAAATGTAATAAAAGTTTCCGAAAGACCTTGAATCACTCATTCAAAAAGATGAAAAGTAATAAGCGACGAACGTATTTGAGGAAGTTGGGGAGCGCAAACAGTCGAACCACAGGATCTTTGCCATAGTGTCGAGGTAAGATTTCAACAAATAGTCAAACCAACAGAAGCAACATGACACACTAGATCCGGACAATCGACTGTGCAAGACACAAACCTCTCTGATTCCATGGCGATTTTTTTAACCAGAGTATTTTTTTTTTTTGCAAAAATGACTCGGATCTATTATAAAGGTTTATTAGAAGTACAAAGCATCCTAAACATAATAAAAATGACATCGAGGTCCCTGAACCACCGAACGACCATTGTTGCCGCCAGAACAACCCCTCGACGCGCCGTTGTCGCCGCTCCCGTACCAGAGTCGGCCTGACCTTATCGGTGACAGCTGGAAAGTCTTCGTGCACGTGCTCGTAAAGGCTAACATCTTGGAGCTGCAGTGTTCGCCGTTGAACCCTTGAACCGATCCAAAGAACCTGACACTAGATCTCGCCATCACATACGCAGGACGAGAAACCCTGACATCAACACCCCGAGGACTTGGCTGAAATCTACGTCGATGTTCCATCTAATTCGTCCTGATAGATGAATTGGAGGGGGATCAAAGCCTGGAAGACTGATATGAAGAAGAAGTGTCGCCATCACCTAACCTATCTAATAGTCGGAGCCGAGGCACTAGAATTCCCTTCCCCGTCATCGGTTGTCAGAGCGGCTAACGAAGGGGAGAAGAATCCATGAGCTTGCCGACGAAGATCGAGGGGAGGGAGACTTTGCCCAAATCAACTTGCAAAAAAAGGACCAGAGTAATTTTATCGCAAAAGCACAACCACCACTAATGTTTACAACCACCATAAAATTCTCACCTGCCGTGGACCAATGCCTTGAAAGCACAACCATTTTATGTCGGTTTTCTCTTAGTTTGTTTGATTTTTCTCTTGTTTGCTTTTTGGTTTCTTCTTTAAGTTTCTGAACTCTCTATTCAAATCCATGAGCTTATTTAAAATCTGTGAACTTTTTTAAATTCATAAAAAATTTCCACATACGTGAATTTTTTTTAAATCTACAAAAACATTATTAATGATTTTTTAATTCCTTTTTTCCTTCAGAAAACCAGGTATCTGTTTTGTTTTCAAGAACCAACAACTACTGTTTTCTTAAATACCAGGCTAACAAGCTGGCGAACGACTCAGGAAGCCGAGCGACGACCAAATGGGCCAGCCCAGGTGTTGCTCGGTGGGAGCGCTAGTTACGAACGTGCACTGAAGTAATTGAGGAATACTCCTTCGCGAGCCCCCGTAAAGGTCACTTGGTGGACGGGAGCGCGCTCTCAGTCGCTGTCACATGTCGCGCTTTCGACGCTCCCTCTGGATTTTATTTTTTATTTTTCTGCACGCGTTTCGGCTTTTAGATGTCCCCGCCCCCCCCCCCCCCCCCCCCCCATGTTTTCTTAGGATTTGAACAAAAAAAATCCAAAATAAATTGCGCGAAAAAACGAGTATTTTTTCCCTTCTGTGAGGGGCAGAGATTCTTCTCGTGGAGGCACGGATTTGCTTCCGCGAGAGCCACGGTCGTGCCTCGTGGGAAGAAAAAAACACTTTTTTTTGTTCTGCGAGAGGTACAGATTCAGTTCTCGTCGAGGCACGGTCGTGCCTCTCGGAAAGGAAAAAACGCGTTCTTTTTCCGTTACACGTGAGGCATAGATTTATTTCTCATGGAGGCACGGATTTGCTTCCGCGAGAGGCACGGTCGTGCCTCTCAGGAATGAAAAAAACACAGTGAGAGACACGAATTTACTTCTCGTGGAGGCACGGATTTGCTTCCGCGCGAGGCATGGTCGTGCCTCTTGGAAAAAGAAAAAAAAAGCTTTTTCGTTCCTTGAGAGGCGCGGATTTATTTCTCATGCAGGCATGAATTTGCTTCTGCGAGTGTGCCTCACGGAAAGGAAAAAAACATGTTTTCTGGTTTTTTTTCGTTCCGCGATACGAAAAAAATATGTTTTTTTGGTTCCGTGAGAGGCATAGATTTACTTCTCGTGGAGGCATGGATTTGCTTTCGCGAGAGGCACAGCCGTGCCTCTCGAAAAGGGAAAAAGTGCGTGCCTCTTTGGAAAAGGACTAAAAACCATGCTCCTGGTTTGGTTTTTTTCGTCTAGTTTTATTCGTGAAAAAAAGGTTCATCGAACCTATCAACATGGGATGTACTTTTGAAGATCTCGACGTGAGGAACCAACAATAAAAATGGTTCGATATTTTGATGCACGATTTAAGAGATAAAAGATTTTGAATAAATGAATATACGAAAAAAAACAACTAGTAGGTTATCACAATTAACGCACATACAGCGTGCCACTTGTCACACCCTAATAAGATGGGAGTGACTTTGGAAAGATTACTCATTTTGACGGCGCTGAAGGCGCTGATTAGGACGAGCCCTCCTATAGGACGCCTACAGGCGTCAAATTGAGGAGCCTTCGCACAGAGCGCAAATCAACTAGGCCGACCCATTTTGGACGCAACTAAGAGAAATGGTACTGTAGCGGCTCAATATTGCAACACCCAGTTCACTGTAGCACCCACACTATAGTGGCCTGCGCTGTAGAGCCCCCTTTTCTATCGGTTTTTATTCAAACATTTTTATATAAAAATTGAAATATTTTGTAATACAATTTAAATATTTTTATAATGCATGCTAAACTTTTTTGTAATATATGATGAATTTTTTAAATACAGTGATTTTTTAGTATATGCTGAACAAATTATATGTACACATTAAACATTTTTGTAATATACGTTGGACATTTTTATAATGCACGATGAACTTTTTTGTAGTCTACGATGAATATTTTCTTAATATACGAAGAATATTTTGTAATACACAAAAAAGAGAAAAGAAAAACAAAAAACAGAAGACAAAAGAAACCATAAAAAAATATTGAATGCAGGGAGCAACTAACTAAGGGGTACCTCTTGCGGAGCCCCGGAAGGTTCACTGTGGGTTAAGTGCGTGCCAAGCGGCACGCTCAGCCGCTACCTTGTGTCACGTGCTGGGCGTTCCCTCAGGTTTTTCCTTTTTCCTTTTATGTACATGTTTTCAGGGTTTAGATGGTTTTTCCCGGGTTTTCTTTGGCTTTTTAGTTTTTGCTTGATATTCCCTAGATTTTGGATTTTTTGCGTGAAAAAACTTTTTTTGGATTCCACGAGAGGCACAAATTTGCCACGTATTTGCTACCGCGAGAGGAACAACTACCCCTTTTAGAAAGGGTAGTACATTTTTTTTCTTCCATGAGTGATACTGATTTTCGTCTTGTGGAGGCACATATTTGCTTCCGCGAGAGGCATAGTTGTGCCTCTCGGGGAAAGGAAAAACACTTTTTTTTCATTCATGAGATGCACGGGTTTGGTTCCGCAAGAGGTATTCTCAGAAGAAAAAAATGATCCATGAGAGGCACAGGTTTGCTTCTTGTGGAGGCACAAGTTTGCGTTCAGGAGAGGCACACTTCTCGAAAAGGAAAAACATGTTTTTTTTGGGTTTCACAAAAGGCACAGATTTTTTTCCGGGGGAAGTGCTGTTGTGCCTCTCGGAAAGAAAAAAAAAACGTGTTTCCAGCGATGATATTTTTCTACAGTTTTTTGGGGGTTTTCCGCTAAAGAAAAGTTCATCGAAACCTATTAACATGGGATCTAATTTTGAAGATCTCAACGCAAAGAATCTAACGGTGAAAACGGTCTAGGATTTGGATGCAAGGTTCAAGAGATAAAATGTTTTGAAAAAACAAATTTACAAAAAAAGAGAAAACTCACATGTTGTGACAAATGACATGCATGCAGTGCGCCACTTGTCAGCCCAGGAAGGTTGGAATGACCTTTGCACAGATTCCTCTACGAAGCATCTTCGAGGCTCCTCTCAGATGGATCGCCGCAATGCTCTCCGCAAGGGTGGCCTAGTGCAAGGACAAGTGTCTGGGAATGTCAGATCGCCTAAGGCTTTTGGTGATGACACTGGAGCAAGTTATGACCCATGGCCCATTTGCAGTCCTTCTCTGACTACTAGTGTGGGCACAGTCAGCTCTCGTCGAGAGGGTTTCTCTCCTTCTGGGTATGATCGCGACTATGTCATGGGCGTACATGATGATCTTGTAACACCCCCGGTGATTAGCAACAGTAATCACTTTCGATAATGACATGTCAGCGAGATTAACAGTGCATAATCATCATTAGCATCATATTGCATTTCAACTCCTGACTCAAATTCAAATTTAAATGAAAGTGAAATATAAAAGTTGTTCAACATAAAAACTAAAATGTTCGATAAATAACAAGTATTGCAGAGGCTAGTCTAAAATTGTAACCAATATTTAATAAAATAATTAGGTGGCTCTAACATAATTAAAACAGTGAGGATTAATGCATATTAAATATTATAAAATTTGTGGGAGCTCCAATTGTCTCCAAACTAATTTCTGGTAGTGCTAGGTAATACCTAGTATTTGTTGGAGCAATTGTTATGTTTTACAAAAACCATTAGGAGGCCTGACTATTTACTAAACTGAGAAAAGAGAATAAAGAAAAAGATAAAAGAAAAACGAAACAGAAAAAGAAGAAAAAGGAAAACCCCCTCCCCCCCCCAGGCCCAACTGGGCCACCGGCCACATCTCCCTATATGGCCTCCCCCAGGAGGCCAAAACCTAATCCCCTCCCACCCCCTCGCTCACTCCCCCCCACCCGATCCAGAACCGGATCGGGCCAGCCGCCGCCTCGACGCCGCGCGCCTCGTCCCGCTGCCGGACCGCGTGCTCGCTCGCCGCAGTCTCCGACTCCCCCAAGCCGCTCCATCACGCCTCGCCGCCGGTCATCTACAACGTCAGTGAGGCCCGGGCCTCCCCCCCCCTCTCTGCGCCGCACCTCGCCGCGCACCCCACGCGCCCCGCGCGCGCCGCCACGCCCTGGCCACGCTCACCGTGCCCGGCCCCTGCTCCTCGCCGCTCCCGCCACTGCAGGGCTTCCCCTGCTCGCCCCGCTCCGGTTCCCCTCGCCCCGCGCTTCTCCTTCCCCCCCGGTGCTCTGCTGCAACTGCTGCTACTGCGCCTCGCCGCGCCCCCATGCTCCTTGCTGCTGCAGCTGCTGCCCTGCTGGACCTCGCCTCCCTCACTACCGCTCGTCGGAGCCGCCGCGTCGCGCCACCCCGCCTCCCGCGCTGTTCCATTCACCGCTCCCGACCCTCGCACCGCGGCCCCGCCTCTGCGTCCACCGCATCGCGCCCGGGCTCGCCAGCTCCATGCGCGCCCGCGCCCTTGGAGCTCCGCGCTCGCCCGCACCCTTCGCCCCGCCGCCTCCCTTGGCTTTGGCCGCCGGCGCCGGCGTGCGCCGGGCGTGCCCCGCGCCCCGAGGACGCGCCCGCCCCGTTAAGGCCCCTGGCCCAATGACAGATGGGGCCCACGCCCAAAAACGTTTTTAAAATAAAAATAATAAAAATAAATAATTAATTAGTTAATTAATTAGTTAAATAATCCTGATTAGGTTAAGCTAATTAACTAGTTAGTGTTAATTAAACAGTAATTAGTAATTAACTTAATTAACCTTGCTGACATCAGCATGATGTCATGCTGATGTCATCATCAGCACTGTTTCGGATAATGTTGAATTAAATAATTAATTAAATTACAGAAATTAATAAAAACTTTAGAAAATCATATTAAATAAACCGTAACTCCGATGGAAATATTTTATACATGAAACTTGCTCAGAATGACGATATGAACCCGGATACGTCCTCCGTCTTCCCGTCAGACGCCCACAGCTATAAGAACATTGAACTTTTAGACCGATTTCAGTAAATGAATAGTGCCCAACTTTAATTAAATAAATCCGAATAAATTCCTAAATTAACTAAATCATTTAATTAGGCAGTAGAACACCCCGGCATATCATTTAGGCATGTCATACATGTTGTTTGCATTATTGTCGTGAATTTATTGTTTCTCTCCCCCTCCTTCTCTCTCTCGATAGACGCCGAGACCGACGACGCTGCACCTGGATACGACTACTCTACCGACGAGCAGCCCGTTGACGACCTTCCCCTCTTGCCAGAGCAACCAGGCAAGCCCCCTCCCTTGAGCATTCCAGATATCGCCCACTCTATTCTCCTGCTTGCATTAGATTTCGCTACTGTTATTGTATGCTCCTATTCTGATGCATAGCCTGCTGTTGTAACCTGTTCATTGCTACCTTACCTGCCTATGATAAACTGTTTAGTTTAGGTTGGAATGAACCATCAGTGACCCCACCACTTTTCCCTTGTTGCCCCTGCTTGATCATCGACGACCCGATCAACGTGATCGTCGACCAGAGACCGACACCTCACTTGACACCCCCTTAGTTGTACGACTCTGCGTAGTAACTATCGAGTGCCGAGGGTGATACCTCGTAACGCACTCCCGATGAATACTCTGCAGTGTAGCTGTTCGGTCGTGGTCATCGAGGGTGATTCCTCCTTCTCCACTTCCGATACGACTCTGTCGTGCAACCCTCAGTGTGAACCTCGAGGGTGATACCTCATACGTTCGCCCTGATGATTTCGTCGAGTGGAATCCACCGAGGGTGATTCCTCGGGTTTCCCCCTTGATGTTATGACCACACGATTACTTGACCTCTGTTACAGGCGGGTCCACCCTGGTGGGTACCCGCTGGGGATCTATGATTTTCGGGTGTGCCGGAAGGGCACTCGAGTGTGACATTGTGGCGGAGCATCAGAGACTCTGATTGTCTCCGCTTGATATTAATTGAGCCTATTGGATTTGGGTGTGTGATCTGAGTGGGTCGACGTGCCCTATACGCACTACCACCACGCGGGATAATGGTTATGGGACCCTCTGCGAAGTACGTTTCTCCGAAAGCTCGTGTGACGTCACGATTCACCGTGCGGGCTGATTGTCGGGATTGGGCTGGATACTTCACTGACGAGTTCAGTGTCGCGCCTGCACCCCGGCCAGTCTCGCAACGCGCAGGGTGCCCAGGGCGATGGCCCGAGACCTCTGGGTGCATAGGTTAGTCCGGCGTGCTGACCTCTCTGCCGAGCCTAGGTAGAGCGCTGCTTTGTGTTGATCTTCCGAGGACGGGCATTACCCAGCAAGTGTGTCCGGCCAGAGTTGATCGAGCGTGTTGGGTAACAGTAGTGCACCCCTGCAGGGATGAATCTTCTATCGATAGCCGGTCCTACGGTAAAGGACGCTCAGTTTGTGTATCCCGATCTACTACTTAAACTGGATACTTGTTACTTAATTGAAGCTTCGGGATCGCTTTCTCGCTTGGGAGTCGAGAAAGGATCTTTAAGCTGTACTTCAACATGTTTGCTAAATAAAATGCTATTCTACTCTCTTCTACTGCTGCAAGATGATGGCCTTGTGAAGATGTTTGAAGATGCTAGTCTTCGATAGGACTAGGCCTTCTCTCTATTCTGGCATTTCTGCAGCCCAGTCCACATATGCAGCCTTTCTCCATTGATAATGTTGCATATGTAGTATAGATCCTTGCTTGCTGAGTACTTCGGATGAGTACTCACGGTTGCTTTACTTTCTCTTTTCCCCATATACCCCATTGATGATACAAACAGACGATGGAGTCCAGGAGCCAGATGCCACCACCGGAGCTTACTACCAGGAGGGTCCAGAGGGTACTTACTACTGGATCAAGCCAGCCGACCAGGAGTAGGATCAGAGGCTCCCAGGCAGGAGGCCAACGCCTTTCGATCTAGTGTCGCTGTTTGTGCTAGCCTTCTTAAGGCAAAACTTGTCTAACTATGTCTGTACTCAGATAATATTTGTATGACTGACTTATGTATTCGGATCTTCGGATCCCTGGTCTGTAATATTGTGGACCTCCGTTTAAATTGTGTTAGAGTTGTGTTGTGATATCTTCCCGTGAGTCCCTGTGCTTGATCGTACACGTTTGCGTGTATGATTAGTGTACGATTGAGTCGGGGGCGCCACAGATCTTCCCTGTGGTCGAGTCAGAGATCAAGGCGCAGCTCAGTTTCAAAGTCATCCTAGCTCCATGATTTGTGGTAGCACATTGGATCTTGTTCAACATCGATTGGGAGTGAATTTAACTCAAGAGGAGAGACGATGGAGGTTGACCGGGCAGCGGCGCATGGCCCTAACGCGCCTTTGGACAAATGAAAGCAATAGCTTGGAATTGCCGAGGTATGGGCCGGGGCCTCGGCAATGACCGAATGCTCTTCCTGGCAAACCTCATTCGTTCCACTAAAGCTCAGGTAATCTTTATTTCAGAAGTTAAATCCTCTAAAGTCACTTCTATAGATTTAGTTAACCGTTTTGATATGTGTGATAGCCTTGTAGTTCCATCGAAAGGATCTACAGGAGGATTGTGGCTGATGTGGAATGATGAGCTTCAAGTTTCTATACATGCTGCCTCGTTTTATGCCATCTTAGCTAATGTAGTGCATGTAGCTTCAGGTGTTCAGTTTGGTTTAGTTTGTATCTATGGTGACCCATACCATCGTCAAACTAATGCGATCTGGGATCAGGTTGCAAATTTTGTGTATGATAATCTTGGTAAGCCTATCATGTGTATGGGGGACGTTAATGATATCTTGTATGATGTAGATATTTGCAATGCCAATGTAAATTATTACCGTATGACGGCTTTTCGTTCCTTGATAAAAACTGTGGTCTCTTTGACATTGGGTATAGTGGGCCAGCGTACACGTGGCGTAATAGACAACATACGTCTAATCCTATTTATCAACGTTTGGATCGTTATCTCATTAATTCTGATTGGTGTGTTGTTTATCCCAATACGAAAGTTCTCAACTTGCCCATTATCTTGAGTGATCATGCTCATACCGATGGTCACTTTCAGAAACCTAAGCAATCTTTTAAATTTGGAAACTGGTGGTTAATGGAAAATGATTTTCAGGCTCATGCAAAAGCTACTTGGCAAACTAACAAAGATGTGCCTTTTGTGGGTATAACTAAAGCCCTTGCAGGTTCACTCAAAAAGTGGTGCAGGAAGAAAAACTGATACAGATGGAACTCCATGAAATTGAAGAACATATCAACAAGCTACAAATGAAACCTGTACATCAGCAAGACCATGTTTTAGAAGCATCTCTCACAACAAGGTATGAGGAAAATCTCACTAAGCTTAATCAATTCTATAAGAAAAGAGCAAAAAAAGGTTGGGCTAAAGGTGGTGATAGAAATACCAATTTTTTTTCATCATGTTGTGCTTGAAAGGAGAAAAAGAAACACTATTTTTTCTATTAAAGATGAAAATGATGTTACTCATTTCAAGCCCCAAGCCCCCAACAGATTGCCAATACTTTTGTCAATTACTTCACGTATATTTTTTCCTCTCCTAACATTGAAGTTTGCAGGCCATTCATGGAAACCCAACCTCCTCTTCAAACTGACGAGTTTACTTATTCTATTCCAGATAAACAAGAAATTTTACAGACTCTTAGAGATATGAAACGCAATGCTTCTCCAGGGCCGGATGGTTTCAATGTTGAGTTCTATCTTGCTGCATGGGATTGGATTGGAGATGATGTAACCATGATGGTGAGAAATTTCTATCTCTCAGGTATACTTCCTTCTCATATTAGTGACACCAACGTTGCTCTTATTCCCAAGAAGCTTGTTCCTCTTGTTCCTATGGATTTTAGACCAGTTAGCTTATGCAACATGATTCACAAGATCACCGCTAAAACTCTTGTTATTAGACTCAAACCCCATCTTTCGGACTTCATTGATCTAGCACAGCAAGCTTTCATAGAAGGTAGGAGGATTAGTGACAACTGAAAGTGCAACTAATCCCCGGGTGGTTTTGGTAATTCTTAACAACATATAGCTCATTGGACTAATATCCATTCAAGTTAAATATCTCAGTAAGTTCAATGATTGGCATGTGTAAGTGCATCTAGCGCCCCTTAGTGATTTTGGTGCATTGAAGACTTATAGGTTAAGGGACTAATGCGTTTGTGAGTGTACACAGGTTCTATAAGTCTATGAGGAGTTTGATATTTATGATGAAAGTCGACCCCTAAAAATGAATGTCTTCAGCTGAAGACTTTGGTTTTCTTGAAGACTTTGAAAGTGAGGAAATTGGTGTGACCTTGAAGACTTGATATTCATGCGAGGATTATGAAGCGTGAAGACTTTTGTTTTCGTAGTTTCATTTTCTTTTTCTTGAGTCATAGGAAACACCGTACTGTTAAAGGGGGTCGAGGTAAAACTAAGGAAAAGTTTCCAAGTGATGCTCATCTCAAAATCCTACACCTACCCAATCCTTTCGAGTGAAGCCATTGGAAATCTCATACAGTTCAGTCAATTTCTTCAGTGACAGAGACGAAGTTCTTCAGTTCTCTGAGGAATTTGTTCTGACTAAGGAGTTAGGAATTCGCCAGTGCGGATTGCCTACAAGTGAGCAACATGATAGCCCTGAGGAATTTGATACTCAAATTTCCGACCGTTGTTGTGCTACGCGCCAGCTGTCCCAAAATATCTACCCACCTAACGGTCATATCATTGAAGGGCATTTATGTCTTATCATGTCGGGCTGCTCCCTAGGCTATAAATAGCCTCCCCCTACAACCACCAGTTGGTTGGTTGCTCCGAGAGATAGATTGACACTTGTCATTTAGAGCATCCCATACTCCGAGGACTTTGAGCGAAAATCATCAAGTGAGGAAAAACCCAAAAACCCAAACAACTACAAACCCAAAGTGATTGAGCATCACTGAAGAGATTGTTCCTGTGTGGAACCGACGCTTGTTACCTTTGAGGACTGTGCATCCTCCAGACGGTTAGGCGTCATGGTCTAGAGCATCCAAGAGGAAATTGTGGATCGCCGAGTGACCGAGTCTGTGAAGGTTTGGAAGTCACCTGAAGACTTACCACGAGTGATTGGGCGAGGTCTGTGTGACCTTAGCTCAAGGAGAATACGGTGAGGGCTGTGTGTCCGGGACTGTGTGTCCTCAGGTTTAAATACCTAGCCGCTCCAACCAGACGTACAACTGTCACAGCAGTTGGAACTGGTCTACCAAATCATTGTCTTCGCCGAGCTATTGGTTCTATTTCCTCAACCCTTTCATTTCCTTGCATACTTGCTGTATATTTGATCGTTACTGTTTGAAGACTTTGACTGAAGACTTTCCCAATTTCCTCATTCCTATTTCTTCAGTCAGTTGTCTTCAGCCTGCTTATCCTGTATCACGCTACCTGTACTCTATGCCTATTTCATTTCATCATGATGACTGTGCTTATGCCATGTTATGTTTGCATCTGAGTACTTATTCCGCTGCTAAGTAGTTCGTTGCTTAGGAATTTCCTCACCTTGAAATTCCTCAGTGACGAATTTGTAAAAATCACCTATTCACCCCCCTCTAGTCGATATAACGCACTTTTAATTGGTATCAGAGCAAGGTACTCCCTTGTTCTGTGTGATTTTGGTTTAACCACCTGGAGTTTTAGTTATGTCGACTGCAGGCATGATCAAGGTCTCAGCTGGGTGTCCTACCTTCGATGGGACGGACTACCCCTACTGGAAGAACAAGATGCGCATGCATCTTGAGGCAATTGACAACGATCTCTGGTACGTTGTGGAAAATGGCGTTCCCTCCGTCACTCCTTCCGTGAACGCTGCTGATGTGAAGAGATTCAAGCAACTCGACTCTCAAGCGAAGAATATCATATGTGGCCATCTGAGCAAAGGGCAATATGGCAGAGTGAGTGCTTTGGAGATAGCTAAGCTTATCTGGGATAGGCTGTCCAAGGTCAACGAAGGAGTCTCAACTCAACGTGACTCTCGAGTTGACGTTCTTCGCAATCTCTTCAACCACTTCAAAAGACTCGACAACGAAAATGTTCAGCAAACCTTTGATCGCCTCACTGACATTTCAAACGAGCTTCAAGCACTGGGTGCCACTGACATCACTGACCATGAGGTGGTGAAGAAATTGCTGAGGTCACTCGACTCTTCATTCGATACACTAGCACTGATGATTCAAGAACGTGGAGACTACAAGTCACTTGATCCTGCTGATATCCTCGAGAGGCTAAATACTCATGAGTTCCAACTTGCTGAGAAGAGAGATCTCGACGGACCGAGCTATGGTAGATCTCGTGCACTGAAGGCCAAGGCAGTCTCTGAATCTGAAGATGAAGATTCTGGTAGCAGCCTTGGTGATCCTGAAGAACTGAGTCAGGAGCTAGCAATGCTCGTGAGGAAATTCCAGAAGTTCTCTAGACGTGGCCGATTTGGAAAATCCTCAAGAGGTGATGACATGAAATCAGATTCCTCATCCCGTGACTACAAGAAGAGAACTTGCCACAAATGCAAGAAACCTGGTCACTACATTACTGATTGTCCTCAGTGGGAGATGGAATCAAAGAAGAAGAAATACAAGGATGACAGTTCCGATGACTCGAAGAAGAAGAAGAAATCTTCAAAGTCCTCATCGTCAAAATCTTCAAAGTCTTCATCTCACAAGAAGAGCAGTTCCAAGAAAGCTCGGGCATTCATTGGCAAGGAAATGGACTCTGAAGCTGAATCTGAGGAACATGAGGAAGAGGAGGCATCTGAGGAGTCAGACTCTGGTGTGGCGAGCCTAGCCCTCGCTACTGCTTACGTTAGCAAGTCCATCTTCAACCCTGAGGAAAATGGCTTCCCCAACACTGCTGATGACGGCAATGATGACTATGCTCCCACCTATTGCTTTATGGCAAAAGGTGCCAAGGTACTCAAATATCTCTCCTCTGAATCAAGTGAGGATGAATCTGATGATAACCTCAAACCCAGCTATTCCAAACTTGCTAATATTGCTGTTAAACAACAAAACGCTTTGGAAAAGGTTCAAAATATGCTAGACAAAAGCGATGACCTGTTAGGTGAGGAAATGGATCGAACTCAAACACTGACTGATAATCTTCAGCAACTACAGTCTAAGTTTGACAACCTTCAAAGTCGTCATGAAACTCTCTTAGCCGATCATGAGAAGCTTTCTTATGAATTTCTTCAAAGAAAGCAAGATCTTGAGATGCTAAGGGTGAGTCATGAAGATCTTCAGAAGGAAAATGATTCATTACTTGCTCAACAGATCAGTTCTGCTCAGGAAGAATTTGTTCCACCATGCTTGAAATGCATTGAACATGAAACTGCTAATTCTTCACCTGAAAGTTCAAATGCTTCTATTGCTGCAATTTCTTCAACTATCTCTATGGTCACAAATTCCTCATCTGAGGATACCACTAGTATCACTGACAAAAATGCAGGGTTGAAGGAATTGTATGTGACAGGCATGTACAAAAGCCTCAAAGGGCATCAGACTCTTTGTGATGTGCTCAAAAAGCAGATCTTGAATAGGAACCCTAGGAAAGAGGGTATTGCCTTTGAGAGGAAACTCAATGCTGATGGAACCTACTGGAAACCTGAGCAGTATCCCAAAACCTCATGGGTTGCTGCAAAGGGACCTCCCGTAGATCCATCCACTTTATCTGGCTTTACTTGTGAATCCTCATATTCATCTGATGAGTCATTTGACTCCAACTATAAACTGTTCAAAAATCAGAATGGTGAAGTATTTGCTAGATATGTTGGAACTAACTGCAGGAATGGTCCCCCCATGAAGAAAATCTGGGTTCCCAAAAGGTGCCTTGAAAGTCTTCAGGTGAATGTCCTCATGACACCACCTGTGAAGAATAGGAACCCCAGATCAAATTCTTCATATGGACCAAAGTATTCATATGGATCCAAGTCCTCTTATGGATCAAATTCTTCACGTGGATCCAAGTCCTCATATGATCATTATGCTAATGCTTCTGTTTCGCAGGGAAAATCTAAGAGTTCTGATTATGTGCATTATTCTTCAAATCATTATGTTCATAAGTCCTCGAAGAATTTCTCTGCTTACTCATATGCTTATACTAATCCCTCTTCTGTGAAACGAAGTGCACTGGCTTCAATGCCACCTTTCTCTTATGGAGCTCGCAGAATGATGAACTCTTTGCCACCCCTCCAGATGTGGGTGGTGAAGAAAAAGA
Organism: Thinopyrum elongatum; assembly: GCA_011799875.1. Lineage (NCBI taxonomy): Eukaryota > Viridiplantae > Streptophyta > Magnoliopsida > Poales > Poaceae > Thinopyrum > Thinopyrum elongatum. Next base: position 337,312,374 of record CM022302.1, on the reverse strand, counting down.
ACTAACCTCTTATGCAGGGTCAGGTCTCCATACGAACTAAATCATCTGAAGAATTTGCTGGAGACCTGAAATGCTTGAAAGGACGCAAGCTAATCATGAAGAAATGATTTATTCATCTCTCACGTCCTCATACTGCTATAAATATACATATGTTGCATTAATTGATGAAATTCTGTCTGATGAATTTGATGTCATATTCTTCACTCTGAAGTATATGTGTTTGTAAGATGCACTAATTCATCTGCAGGATGATTTATCCAAAGCTACAGAGTGGGTCCTCAGCAGTGGATGTACTAATCACATGACCGGTGACAGGAGCTTACTGATGAACACTCCTTTATCTCCATCACATTTGAAGCATATCACCTACGCTGGCAAAGGCAAAAGCAAGGTATTGGGTCTAGATAGGGTTGCAATCTCAAAGGATCGACACATGGACAAAGTCATGCTTGTCGAGTCCCTTGGATTCAACCTCATGTCAGTCTCAATGCTTTGTGATCTTGATATGGTTGTTGTCTTTGGCAAATATCGCTGCTTAGTGCTCATGGAATCTGACAATTCCAAAGTCTTCGAAGGCTTTAGGAGAGGAGACTTGTATATTGTTGATTTCTCTGCAGGACCACAGCCTGCCACTTGTCTACTTGCAAAAGCTTCAGAAGGCTGGCTATGGCATCGACGACTGGGTCATGCTGGCATGAGGAACTTACACACGCTCGTGAAGAAAAAGCACGTCATTGGCATCGAGGGTGTCAAATTCCTCAAAGATCATCTTTGCGGGGCTTGTGAGGCTGGAAAGATGACCAGAGCCAAGCACCCCTCGAAGACTATCATGACTACCTCTCGTCCTTTTGAATTGCTTCATATGGACCTCTTTGGCCCTACTCATTATGCCACACTAACAAATGCAGCATCTCTATATGGCTTTGTCATTGTTGATGATTATTCTCGTTACACATGGGTGCATGTCATTACTTACAAAACTGAAGTGCAGGAAGTCTTCAGACGATTTTCTTCAAGGGCTTCGACGAATTTCGGTGTGAAGATCAAGCATATACGTAGTGACAATGGGACCGAGTTCAAGAATACTGGTCTTGATGACTATCTCGATGAACTTGGTATTACTCATGAGCTATCTGCCCCATACACTCCTCAGCAGAATGGCGTTGTGGAGCGCAAGAACAAGACTCTTGTTAAGATGGCTCGCACCATGCTTGATGAATACAAGACACCTCGTCGCTTCTGGCCTGAGGCAATTGATACTGCATGCCACATCATCAACAGGGTATATCTTCACAAATTCTTCAAGAAGACCTCATATGAACTCCTCACTAACAAGAAACCCAATGTGAGTTATTTCAAAGTCTTCGGTGCTAAATGCTGGATTAGAGATTCTCATCACAATTCTAAATTTGCACCTAAAGCACATGAAGGTTTTATGCTTGGTTACGGAAAGGACTCGCACACCTACAGGGTCTTCAACACCTATCAAAACAAGGTTGTTGAAACTGTAGATGTGCGGTTCGATGAAACTAACGGCTCGCAAAGAGAGCACCTACCTCCTGTGCTAGATGAAATGTCACCTGAGGAATCCATCAAGCTAAAGGCCACTGAGGATGTTATTCCTACCGAAGAATCTGTTGAAGAAGTCATTCCAGATCGTGAAGAAAATCATGCTGGTGCCTCTAAAGAAAATGGCTCTGAAGAAAATGCTGAGCCAAATCAAAGTCGTCAACCTGCTCATCCTCGTGTTGCAAATGAAGTACAGATTGAGAGAATCATCAACGACATCAACGCACCAGGTCCTCTTACTCGCTCAAAAGCTTCACATTTGTCTAACTTTTGTGGGCATTTTGCTTTCGTCTCTATCACAGAGCCCACCAAAGTTGATGAGGCATTTCTGGAGCCTGAATGGATTCAAGCGATGCAAGAGGAATTACACCAATTCGAGCTGAACAATGTGTGGGAGCTTGTCAAGCGACCAGACCCACGCAAGCATAATATCATCGGTACCAAATGGATCTACCGCAACAAGCAAGATGAAAATGGCCTTGTGGTAAGAAATAAGGCTCGTCTTGTAGCTCAAGGCTACACACAGGTTGAAGGAATTGATTTCGATGAAACTTTTGCACCTGTTGCTAGACTTGAGGCTATTCGCATATTGCTTGCTTATGCTAACCATCATAATATCATCTTATATCAAATGGATGTGAAAAGTGCTTTCCTCAATGGTAAGCTTGAGGAAGAAGTATATGTTGCTCACCCCCAGGTTTTGAAGATCCTAAGCATCCTGACAAAGTCTTCAGACTCAATAAGGCCCTCTATGGCCTCAAGCAGGCCCCTCGGGCGTGGTATGGTACTTTGAAGGAATTCCTCATGAAGAAAGGCTTCAAACCCGGTTCACTCGACCCAACTCTTTTCACCAAAACCTATGATGATGAATTATTCGTGTGCCAAATATATGTTGATGATATTATCTTTGGCTATACTAACCAACATTACAGTGATGAATTTGCTTATATGATGAGTGAGGAATATCAAATGTCCATGATGGGAGAATTGAAATTCTTCTTAGGCCTTCAAATTCGTCAACAACGCAATGGCATCTTCATTTCTCAAGAGAAATACCTCAAGGACGTTCTGAGGAAATTCGGTATGCAAGAGTGCAAAGGAGTCAAAATCCCTATGCCCACAAATGGCCATCTATGCACCGATGAAAATGGTATAGACTTCGATCAAAAGGTATACCGCTCCATGATTGGCTCCTTATTGTACCTATGTGCATCTAGGCCAGATATTATGCTTAGTGTTTGCATGTGTGCCTGTTTTCAAGCTACACCGAAGGAATCACACCATAAGGCTATGAAACATATTCTTCGATATCTAGCTCACACTCCAACACTTGGATTATGGTATCCCAAGGGCTCGACTTTTGATCTCATTGGATATTCAGACTCTGACTATGCTGGTGATCGAGTGGATCGCAAGTCAACATCAGGCACATGCCATTTTCTCGGACGATCCTTAGTATGTTGGTCCTCGAAGAATCAGAACTGCGTATCACTCTCTACTGCTGAAGCTGAGTATATTGCTGCTGGTTCTTGCTGTGCTCAATTGTTGTGGATGAAGCAAACCCTCAAGGACTACGGCATCAACATGAAGAATGTGCCACTCTACTGCGACAATGAGAGTGGCATCAAAATTGCTCATAACCCAGTTCAGCACTCAAAGACAAAGCACATCCAGATTCGTCATCATTTTCTTCGAGATCATGTGTTGAAGGGCGACATCTCTATCGAGCACGTGAAGACTAAAGAACAGCTAGCCGATATCTTCACAAAGCCCTTGGATGAGAAGAAATTTAGCAAGTTGCGGTGTGAGCTAAATATCTTAGAATCTTCGAATGTTCTTTGAAAAGGACACACATCCTAACACTTATGCAAAATTGATGACTTAGATGTGCAACACACGAAGTAACGTTTTTCTTCAATCAATGAAGACAAACCCACTAAGTGTGAAGAAATTAATGAAGAATTTGATTCTCAGAGCCCTACGACAATTGTACGCGGTGTCTGAAATCATCATTCTTATACCGTGGGTCACGCCACCACAAAAGTTGAAAATCTTCAAAATTGAGTTTTTCTTCATTTTGCAAATTCTTCAAATTTTCAAATTCTTCAACTTTGCAAAGTCTTCACTCTTTCCGACTGTGTTCTTCACTGACTATATATATATTTGAGTTTTTCAGTCCTCTACAGCATTCACTTATTGCTAATTCTTCAAGTTGACCTTTACCTAAGTGAATGTGATCGGACCCTTTCCCCCTCTATGCTAAACTCAACCCAGTCTGCTCACAAATTCTTCATGTGCGTTCTATTTGAAACTTGTTCAAAGTCTTCACTGTGTCCTTGACAGCTGAAGAATTTGCAAATGAAACCTTAAAATATTCTTATCTGAATTTTCGGCTCTTGCCGCTCAAACCGTTCCACATCCCTCGATAAGATTTATCTATTCACCCATGATCTAACACGATCTCCACTTCACAGTATGTGGGTGACACATGTCGCTAGGATGAGAAGGGTCAGGGGCACGTTCGTCCATTTTCCTCGGACGAGCGGTTTTTAACCTCACCTATATATACCCCTCGCCCTCCTCAGATCTCATTTACCCCGCTCGATCTCACTCCCCTCGCTCGAGCTCTCAGACCTAGCGCCGCCGCTACACTCCATTGTCGCCGGCGAGGAAGAGCTTCACTGCCTCGACCTCGTCGCCATCGTACTCACGCCGGCCGCGAAAATCTTCACTCCGCCGCCGCCGTAGCTGTTTTCCATCGCCAAGTTAGGGCGTGGAAGATCTGAACGGATGAACTTCTCCACTGCTACTCTCAGTTTGTCGTGTTCTTCGTCAAGGGTAAATAAAATCTATTTTTACTGCCCTTGTTGATTCTGATGATTTCCACAAAATCCTCAAAAGGTGTTTATTCTTCAACTTTCATGTTCTTAAACACCAACTTGCTTCTGTTCTTGATCTGTTTCTCTATGCTACATTTTTCTTCAAGATTCCTCAATTGTGTGGATTCTCAATCTATACAACTCTGGAACCTAAGTCAAAGAACGCTTAGTGAAATTCCTCAAGACACTCCTGGTCAAATTCCTCAAACTTGATTTTTTTGAAAAATCTTCTGAGAACGCATATGACCTCTCCAAATTCTTCGCACCTATATTTTGTTCACAGGTACACATGTCCGCTGCTGAATCTCTAGGTTCTCATCAACTTAACTCATTTGCAGCGTTCCTTGAAGAAAAATTGCATACCTCGTCAGAAAATTCGATTGTTCAAAATCCTAAAGTGAAGAAGATGGCTGATGGTAAAAGACCTCAGAAGGGAGGAAAGAGGCCAGAGACAAACACTGCTTTTGAGATCCCTGAAGATATCTATGTAGGGTTCTGTACTCCTGATGAAGCAACTCATGGCAAAGAGACTAAGAATGAGCGCAAAGTGTGCATTCAGAAGATTGAGAGGAGATGGGCAAGAGAATGGAGAGAGTATCGATATGTGACTCCAAAGTACATGAAGAAATTCGCTGTTAACCCTCCATGTCCAAGACCTCCATTGGCTCCAGGCCAAGAAGCTGATCCCACAAGCATCAGAAGAGGTGAGGAATTTCCCAAGGAGTGGGCTAAGCGTCAAGCCAAGCTCGCCAAAATGGCTAAGGAGGCAGTGAAGAAATTCAATGAAGATTCTGTTGCTGCCACTGCTAAGGCCTCTGCTAGCAAGCCTAAGAAGGCTATGACAAAGAAACCAGCTGTCAAGACAAGTTCCTCAGCTGCAATGCCCTCACGGCCAAGCTCTTCAAAGCCCTCACGGCCTGATCCTCTAGCAACTTCTTCAAAAGCAGCTCCAACTCCCTCAGTTGCAAAATCCTCAGCTGCTCCTACAAAGTCCTCAGCACCTGTGCATCTTGCCACGTGCCAAAGGACTACTGGAATCTCAATTGCTTCAGGAGCCTCTACAAGTTCCTCAGCTCCACCTCAGTCTTCAATAGCTCCGACCTTGCTGAAGAAAAAGGCCACTGCTGGACGAGGCACAAGGCCAAGTCCTCACAAGAAGCAGGTCGCGTTTCAGGTTCCGTCAAGCGAAGACGAAGCTGATGATGAAGAATTAGCTGAGATCATCAGAGATCGACAACAAAGGGCCGCTAGTGCCAAAGGTAGTGCTGTGCCCCTCATGCTGGATCCAAGGAAGATCCTTGATTTCATTGATCTATGGCACAAAAACCCTAACACACCTTTGCCTAAATTAAACCTCACTCCTGGTCAAAGTCACATGTTGACAGCCTTCATTACTGAAGAAAAATGGAAATTTGAAAAGGCCAGGCAGGTGAAGAAGGCTCAGTACAAGAAGGAGCGTTTTCTGAAGAAAAATGTTGTAAACATGTCTCCTGATGAACTTGTGAATCTGCAAAAGGAGATCAAAGCTCTCAGTGATGAATTTGACGCATATCGAGCAGATTGGCTAGGTGCCAAAGTCAGGTTTGTCAAGCTGGCCAAAACCCTCAAGCCAATCATTGCAGCTCTAGCGCAACAACTTGAAATTCCTCAGACTGAAACATCTGCTCAGCCTACTGATGAACATGCAAGCACTGCTGATGAAAATCAGACTGTTGAAGAAAATGAAAGCACCAGGACTGATGAAGAAATTCCAGTCTCTGAAGAAAATGCCAGGGCAACCTCCAATGTTGCGCCTGAAGAGCAATTCAGGCCAGTTGATGCATCTGCTACTGCGCCTGAGGAATCTGAACAAGCCAGGGCAACTGCATTAGTTGTGCCTGAAGAAATTCAACCAATTTCATCTGCTCCTCCTGCAAAGTCATCATAGATGAAAGATGTCCACCTTCCTTCTACATCAGAAGTGAAGAAGACCAAAGTCGCAGAGAAGGCTGCGGTGAAGAAAAGGAAAGCATCAGCAACTTCAGAGTCTTCAGCTCCCAAGAAAGTGAAGACTTTGACGAGCTCATCTGAAAACCCAATTGATGTTGTTCCAATATCAAGCATGCCATCAAAGGAGATTGTTCCCTTTGGTAAGGAATATGTCATACCTGATGACGGTGATAAAGAAAATTCTTCTGCTACTTCGTCAGAGCAGTTGGATGAAGACATTGAAGTGGATGATATCCCTTCAACACCGCTGGTATCATCGCCCATGCCTCAGTTCACAGCTGAAGAGGCAGGCGTCGAAGAAATTGATGAAGAAGATGAGGATGTGGATATTGGGTCTACAACTCCTATTCTGAATGATGACTTTTGGGAAAGTCATCACCCCAATTCACCTCTGACAACCCCACTACATCAAGTTCCTCAATCCCCTGTGCCAACTGAAGAAATTCATATGGGCTCTGATGGACCTCAATCTTCACTTCAATCTATTCCTGAAGAAGTTCCAGCCGCTAGTACTGAAGAAATGGAGGACAAGGCTGCTGCTGATACAGCTACTGAAATTCCTCAGCCTGTGGCTCCAGAGGTTGTGCATCAAGAGGCTGTGAAGACTTCAACTGTAAATCTTCAGCCCAAGCCACAGGATCCTCATACCAAGAAGCAAAATTTCAAGGCTGATGACTTCTTTACTTAGCATCAATTCTTCACTGACTACAATCCTTATGACTCTACTCGACTTCGTCGCAAGCGTTTCTGGACGGTCAATCAAATGAATTTCTATTCCTCACTGCTGTTTGATAAAGACAAGATCTTTGCACATGAGCAAATTCCTCATGTGGATATGGAGTCTCTTCCGTGCTTCACCCCTGTCCTCAGTGTTCTTCATGACGCTGGGCTGCTCAACTTCTGCACCGACATCTGCGATTGGAACGAAGAACTCATTCTTCAATTCTACGCCACACTGCATATCACTGGAAATGTTGAAGATGTAAATTCATGGGTGCTAGACTGGATGACCAAAAATACTCATTTCAAAGCACCGGCCTCTGAATTGCTTCACGATGTCCCAGTCAGTCCTCCCACTGAAGGTGCTAGGCTCATCTATGAGGAACCTGAACTCTCAAATCATTTGATGCAAGTACTGATGAAGCCTTTGAAGGCTGGCCAAATTCCAAGGACCACTTTCCTCGTCAAGGAATTGCTTTATGTGCCAAGGACAATTTATCGCATATTGACCAAAACCCTCAGTCCAATCAAGGGCCACAACTCTGATGACAAAGAAGTTGTTGGCATTATGAAGAATCTGCTGTTCAATATCATTCATGGTATTCCTATCAACTACCACGAATTCTTCATGAGGACTTTGGCCAATGCTGCTCTGTCATCTTTTGAGTTGAAGCCTTATGCTCCCTGGATAATGAAATTCATCAGATCAAGGTCTTCAATTCATTATAAGGCTGACTTTCAAAATCATCTCAGCTATTTGCCCCCTATTGAAGTCCTCAAACGGACTATTTCCTCCACTGATGAGAAGGGCAAGGCTGCTATTATAGATGAAGGCACTCGTCCATTGGATGGACAGTTTCGCAAAGCTGCATCCTATTCCACCAATGATGACTCTGCAACACAAGATTCTGCCGCCAAAGCTTCAGAACAAAATCCTCAAGCCACAGCTCCGCGTGTGATGACTGATCGTGAACTTCTCCTTAGTCTTCATCAAAAAGTTGATCAAAATCACAAGTGGGTCAAGCGTCAGTTTGGTGCAATTCTTCAGAACATGACAGTCACTCAAAATACTGTGAAGAAGAATCACTACTACTTGCATGAAGTCTTTGACCGCACTTGGGCTATTCTGTCGAATCTTTATAGTACTGAAGATCTCAAGGAGATGGGATTTCAACAGAACTTTGACTGGTCTCAGCCACCTTTGAAGAAATTCAAGAAGGTCAAAGTTCCTCAGCTCGTCGCCAGTTCATATTCTTCATCGCGCGAGACGGATGAAGCTGAAGACTTGAACGACACCGCGGTAGGCCCTACTCCAACGGACGACCCCAACAACGCTGGCGCTCCTCCATCGACATCATGATGATATTCTTCAGGGGCGTTAGTCCTCATTTTTCGTCCCTTTTGGTCATTCGATGACAAAGGGGGAGAAATTTGAGTTAGTCTTCAAGCGGGTCTATATATATGGGCATTTTTTTTGCTAAGTTACAACTCTCGTTCTTCTGAAGTATTTGTTGGATCGAGTTGTAAACTTAAGTCCTGTGGTGATCTGATACTTTTGCTCTGTTTTTCTGCATGCTATTTCCTCAATATGATAATGCACGCATGCTGAATTACATCAGTCACCATATTTCATCATGCATTTCAAATTCTTCATATCATATGTTAAATGCGTGTATGAATTACAAGATATAGGGGGAGATCTCCATGATATTACTCTACAATGTGCATTTGCTATTCAAAGCAAATTCCTCAAATATGCACATCTTCAGGGGGAGTTCTTCTATATCTTGCAATCAAATTCCTCAATATCAGTATTTACACTTCATATGTTTATCCCCGTTGAAAACTTAACCTATATTGTCATCAATCACCAAAAAGGGGGAGATTGTAAGTGCATCTAGTGCCCCTTAGTGATTTTGGTGTATTGAAGACTTATAGGTTAAGGGACTAATGCGTTTGTGAGTGTACACATGTTCTATAAGTTTATGAGGAGTTTGATATTTACGATGAAAGTCGACCCCTAAAAATGAATGTCTTCAGCTGAAGACTTTGGTTTTCTTGAAAACTTTGAAAGTGAGGAAATTGGTGTGACCTTGAAGACTTGATATTCATGCGAGGATTATGAAGCGTGAAGACTTTTGTTTTCGTAGTTTTATTTTCTTTTTCTTGAGTCATAGGAAACACCGTACTGTTAAAGGGGGTCGAGGTAAAACTAAGGAAAAGTTTCCAAGTGATGCTCATCTCAAAATCCTACACCTACCCAATCCTTTCAAGTGAAGCCATTGGAAATCTCATACAGTTCAGTCAATTTCTTCAGTGACAGAGATGAAGTTCTTCTGTTCTCTGAGGAATTTGTTCTGACTGAGGAGTTAGGAATTCGCCAGTGCAGATTGCCTACAAGTGAGGAACATGATAGCCCTAAGGAATTTGATACTCAAATTTCCGACCGTTGCTGTGCTACGCGCCAGCTGTCCCAAAATATCTACCCACCTAACGGTCATATCATTGAAGGGCATTTATGTCTTATCATGTCGAGCTGCTCCCTAGGCTATAAATAGCCGCCCCCTACAACCACCAGTTGGTTGGCTGCTCCGAGAGATAGATTGACACTTGTCATTTAGAGCATCCCATCCTCCGAGGACTTTGAGCGAAAATCATCAAGTGAGGAAAAACCCAAAAACCCAAACACCTACAAACCCAAAGTGATTGAGCATCACTGAAGAGATTGTTCCTGTGTGGAACCGATGCTTGTTACCTTTGAGGACTGTGCGTCCTCCAGACGGTTAGGCGTCATGGTCTAGAGCATCCAAGAGGAAATTGAGGATCATCGAGTGACCGAGTCTGTGAATGTTTGGAAGTCACCTGAAGACTTACCACGAGTGATTGGGCGAGGTCTGTGTGACCTTAGCTCAAGGAGAATACGGTGAGGACTGTGTGTCCGAGACTGTGTGTCCTCAGGTTTAAATACCTAGCCGCTCCAACCAGACGTACAACTGTCACAGCAGTTGGAACTGGTCTACCAAATCATTGTCTTCACCGAGCTACTGGTTCTATTTCCTCAACCCTTTCATTTCCTTGCATACTTGCTGTATATTTGATCGTTACTATTTGAAGACTTTGACTGAAGACTTTCCCAATTTCCTCATTCCTATTTCTTCAGTCAGTTGTCTTCAGCCTGCTTATCCTGTATCACGCTACCTGTACTTTATGCCTATTTCATTTCATCATGATGATTGTGCTTATGCCATGTTATGTTTGCATCTGAGTACTTATTCCGCTGCTAAGTAGTTCGTTGCTTAGGAATTTCCTCACTTTGAAATTCCTCAGTGACGAATTTGTAAAAATCGCCTATTCACCCCCCCTCTAGTCGATATAACGGACTTTCAGCATGGCATGGACTAGAGATGTGGACCCCTCAAAATGCTAAGGACAAAGATTAGCAAAAGCTCAAGACTCTTCATTTTCATTTTAGTGATCCAAGATCACATTGAGTCCATAGGAAAGCCAATACTATTAAAAGGGGATGAGGTGTTGCTTAATGGTCTACTTGCTCAAAGTGCTTAGTGATATTGCTCCAAAACCCTCAGCCACTTTCTCATTTCCAAATATGTCCAAAACTCAAAAGTCAAACTCGGCCCCACCGATTTGATCTATCCGGCGCCACCGAGTTCACTTGACATAGCCACTGCCAGAAACCCTAGACAATTCGGTCTCACCGATACGGATCTTGGTCTCACCGAGATGGCCTTGCAAACTCTCTATTGCATGTTGTAATTATTTCGGTCTCACTGAAATGTGCAATCGGTCCCACCGAGTTTGCTTGACCAACTCTCTGTTTGCTCATTGCTGAAATTGGTCTCACCGAGTTCATGCAATCGGTCTCGCCGAGATGAGGTTTCCCCTAGCCCTAGCACATCGGTCCCACCGAGTTGATCATGTCGGTCCCACCGAGATTCCTAACGTTCACATTTTGAACTGAATCGGTCTCACCGAGTTCTTCTATTCGGTCTGACCGAGTTGGGTCAAATGTGTGTAACGGTTGGATTTTGTGTGGAGGCTATATATACCCCTCCACCCCCTTCTCCATTTGAGAGAGAGCCATCAGAACGTGCCTACACTTCCACTACTCATTTTCTGAGAGAGAACCACCTACTCATGTGTTGAGACCAAGACATTCCAATCCAACTACAAGAATCTTGATCTCTAGCCTTCCCCAAGTTGCTTTCCACTCAAATCAGCTTTCCACCATAGCCAAATCTGTGAGAGAGAGTTGAGTGTTGGGGAGACTATCATTTGAAGCACAAGAGCAAGGAGTTCATCATCATCACACCATCTATTACCTTTTGGAGAGTGGTGTCTCCTAGATTGGTTAGGTGTCACTTGGGAGCCTCTGACAAGATTGTGGAGTTGAACCAAGGAGTTTGTAAGGGAAAGGAGATCGCCTGCTTCGTGAAGATCTACCCGAGTGAGGCAAGTCCTTCATGGGTGATGGCCATGGTGGGATAGACAAGGTTGCTTCTTCGTGGACCCTTCGTGGGTGGAGCCCTCCGTGGACTCGCGCAACCGTTACCCTTCGTGGGTTGAAGTCTCCATCAACGTGGACGTACGATAGCACCACCTATTGGAACCACGCCAAAAATCTCCGTGTCTACATTGCGTTTGCCTTCTCCAAACCCTTCCCTTTACCTTCATATGCAAGTTTTACTTTCCGCTGCTACACTCTTAGAATTGCATGTGTAGGTTGATTGCTTGACTTGTGCTAAGTTGCTAAAATCTGCCAAGACTTAAAATTGGGAAAAGGCTAGATTTTTTTTTGGTCAAGTAGTCTAACCCCCCTCTAGACCTACTTTCGATCCTACAAGTTGTATTAGAGCTATGGTCTCCATTTTCCTTGATTTCCATAGCTTTGGTGATCATAGCCTTGGTTTCACAACCTAGGAGAGTATGGCGTCTAGCAAGGGAAACTACCACCGTAGAGGTCCTTACTTTGATGGTACTAATTTTGCTAGTTGGAAGCATCACATGAAAATGCATATTCTTGGTCATAACCCCGCCGTTTGGGCTATTATGCGTATTGGCTTGCAAGATGAATACTTCGAGGATGGAAGATAACCGGATCGTGCAGCATCCGCGGAAGAATTGAAGATGTTGCAATATAATGCTCAAGCTTGCGATATTCTTTTCAACGGATTATTCCCCAAAGAATTCAACAAAATTAGCCGCCTTGAGAATGCAAAGGAAATTTGGGATACTTTGGTTGATATGCATGAAGGTACCGAGTCCGTCAAGGAATCCAAATTGGATGTGCTTCAAAGTCAACTTGACAAGTTCAAAATGAAGGATGGTGAAGGAGTTGCTGAAATGTACTCTACACTTGCTCTCATCACAAATGAGATTGCCGGCTTAGGAAGCGAAGAAATGACTGACAAATTCATCATCAAGAAAATCCTAAGAGCCTTGGATGGAAAATATGATATCGTGTGCACCTTGATCCAAATGATGCCCAATTACAAAGATCTCAAGCCAACGGAAGTCATTGGTAGAATTGTTGCTCATGAGATGTCACTCAAGGATAAGGAAGAGCTCCACAACAAGTCAAGTGGTGCTTACAAAGCTTCATGTGATGCTCCTACAACATCAAGTGAGAGACAAGTCTTCAATGAAGAATTGAGCTTAATGGTGAAGAACATCAAGAAGTTCTACAAGAGTAAAAGCAAAGAGAGAAGTTCCAAGTCAAGGTCCTACAATGACAAAAGATCTTCTAGTCGTGATCGCAATTGCTACAATTGTGGAAGACCCGGACACTACTCCAATGAGTGTACGGCTCCCTACAAGAGAAGAGAAGATTCACCTAAAAGGAGAAGTAAAAGAGATGAATCACCACCAAGAGAGAGAAGGAGTAGAGATGATCGTTATGAACAAAGACCCTCTCGTAGAAGCAAGGATTCAGAAAGGAAAGACAAGTCATCAAAGAGCTATACAAGACGAAGACATCAAGCTCACGTTGGTGAATGGGTATCCGGTTCCGACTCCAACAACTACTCCGAGAGAAGTTATCACTCCGACTCCGAATATACTCAAGATGAAGGTGTTGCCGGTCTTGCACTTGTGTCATCCAACTCCTACGACATATTTGACTCACCAAATGAAGGAATTGGAAGATGCTTCATGGCTAAAGGCCCTAAGGTATCACACCCCGAGTATGTTGATTTCAATAGTGATGAAGATGATTTGCTAGGTGATGATGATTTACTTGTTGACAACACTAGTGATGAAAACTATGATGAAATTGCTATTAATCATGCTAATCAAGATGAAATGAATGACAATGATAAGAAGGAGATTGAGTGTCCAACTAAAGAACTAAACACTCTTAAGTTAGCTCATGAAACTACCTTAGAGGATCATCGAGAGCTTTTAAAGACTCATGAGAAGCTACGCTTTGAGAATCTCAATTTAGACAAGAGCATGGGTTCTTAAAAGAAATCAATGATGATCTTCATAAGAAAAGTTCTTCTTACATTGCCAAGCATTTACTCTTGTCTACTTACATGCCACAAGTAAAATCTAGCAACAAGAGCAAGAAAGATTCTTCTTCTAGTAGTAACAATAATCATGCTAAATCCAATATTGTTACTTCTAGTAGTTCTCTTGATTCCACTAATGATTCTCTTAGCCAAGTTACACTTGAGCAAGAAAACAGCTTATTGAAGGGAATTATAGAGAAAGTTGGTTACAAGAGCCTTGCCGGAAGTAAGCAATTTGAGGAAATTGTACGCAAGCAAGGAAGGCACCGGAAGAATCAAGGTGTTGGTTTTGAACGAAAGTTCAATGCCAATGGAGTTGAGTGGGAAGAAGATCAATACCCCAAGACGAAGTTCGTTCCTCAACAAGAGAAGTATGACCCCACTTCTTTCAAGGGAACACAAGCTCAAGATGATCTTCCACCACAAGACCACAAGCTAAAAGGCAAGGACAAGCTTCAAGAAGAGATTGATTCATTTGAAGAAGCTCCTAAGGCCTTGGTCAAGTGGGTTCCCAAGACTACATCAAGTTCTACTTCATCAAGTACGACTACAACGCCAAGGATTCCCATCAAGTTGATGTGGGTCCCAAAGAAGAAGAACTAGAGAGTTCTTGAGGGTGACTCCGCCAACATACTTCACTCATATTCATTTTGGCAAGGACAAGTGCAATCAACTTTCAAATCTTGCACTAGTTCAAGGAGTCACAAACCCTCTTGTTGGTAAGACAAGGGACAAGGTAACCTAATGCTTTCATGGACATCATCATATGTGTGTTTCACTCTATGTCTATGGATATCCTTGTGTGTTCCTTGTGGGACTAACCCATGTAGGTATTGAAAGTGCAACTCACTCCAATGGATTGCTCCAAATGATCTACATCAACATTGAGCATCCACATCTTCAACATCTACATGAAGTCATCATCGACAAAACCCAAGGTTAGTTCATCCCTCTTAGGGGGGATATCGCATCTACGGGGAGCTTTGCTCTAAGAATTGAGCTAAAGCAACTCTAATGGTGTGAACACAACAATGCTTTATGTAAAAGTGGTAACCCCACTTGTGCTTAAACGATGAGTATGACATATGATCAAATGTTCTCATTTGACTCCTAAGTCAATATACTCATATATAGATGACCTAGTCATCGCCAATTGCTTGATAAATGCTAGAGTGTTTGTACATGCTTTGCCACATATTTTATTTGCTATCTTATTGTGTGAGCATGTTGGTTGCATAATTTTCTCCATTCGAGAACATCCATTTGTTGCTTTGATTGTTTGGTTTTTCTCTTTGCCAAATGGATGGACAAGAATGCCTAAGTACTCCCTCTAGCTATCTATGCTTTTCTCGTCTCAAACTCTATTCATGCTATATCACAAAGTTTGAACAAATCGAATTCGGACCCTCCGGGTGAGGAGCACTCGGAGCCACCGATCCGTCAAGGGCTTAAACTTCCAAAACCTCTTAATGCATCTCGGTCAGGCCAACGCATCCCACTCGGTCTCACAGAATTCATTAAGTTGATCTAGGTTTTCATCTCGGTGCAACCGATTTGAACAATTCGGTCACACCGAGTTGCGGTAACTGCTAGCAGTTTTGCATCTCAGTGCCACTGAGTCGTTCCACTCGGTCACACCGACAGTGACTGGGTATATATACCTAAGGATGGCAATTTTACCCAAGGGTATGGGCACCCGCGGATACCGTACCCACATGGGCAGGGTATGGGCGCAATTTTTTATCCATGGGTAGTACCCATACCCTACCCGTTAAGTCGTGGGTAGGGTATGGGTATAGCCTTGTACCCATGGGTACACCCATACCCTACCCGTTTATACTTACATGTGTACCTTATCCATGGAGCTCCAACATATGCGCAAGGGTCGGTGGCGGCAAAGGAGCTGGGTGACCTAACTACTCCCATAATTAAGCCTCACACCATCACACGAAATCCCGTCATGTCCATCGAATGTTTTTTGTCAAATGTGCTATCAATGAATGTAAAATTGTGAATAACTTATGTGCGGTTTGATCTACCCGTTGGGTATCCAATGGGTATGGGTACCCGTCGGGTATGGGTACGGGTAAAGTTTGATACCCGTGGGTACGAGTATGGGTAGAATTTTGTACCCATTGACTACACGGGTATGGGTATGGTATTTCTTCACCTGCCCCATACCCTACCCATTGCCATCCTTATATACACCGCAGGTTGAAAATTTGGAAATTCCTCCAAACCACTCGACAGCGCCTCCCAGCTCTGCCGCCCCCTTGGTCTCCGGATCATCGCTGTCGTCGCCAGTGCCTCCTGCCATTGGTCTCCGTCGCCGTCAACGGGAATCTCACCGCCGTTGTCGCCGTAGCGAGTTCGTCACCAAGTTAGGGTACGAACTCAACCTCTTTGTGCGTTCTCTTATTCTGATTATTGCACAAAGATCATTGCCATTGTTCTTTCCACTAATGAGATAAATCTATCCAACGAAAAATTCCATTAGAATAAATTTGATGCAAAAACTTAGGGTTAGGTTTCCGCCGAACTCATCTCAGACCGACCGATCTGAGGATCTCGGTCTCACCGATTTGGCTTAGGCCATTGCACAAGTACTACTCAGTCTGACCGAAGTATACTAATCGGTGTGACCGAAATAACTTACTCTGTGAAACCCTAGCATCTCGGAGTCACCGAACTGCATTTCGGTCTGACCGAAACTGCATGTTTAGACTCTGTTTGTGCTTCGGTGTCACCGAGTTTGTCAAATCGGTAGCTCCAAAATGCTTTCTGCAGAAAACTAAAGTTAAGTTTTTGTCTCAATATTTTTGCAAAATAGTTGTGCTTTGTGATGCTCATCCACTCTATCTATATCCATCTATTCACAGGGCCAGTTTCAGAGATGTCAAAGGGCAGTGACAGTCAGAACAGGTCTGAAGAGCAAGTGAATCTTAGTGAGGGCACTAGTCCCTCCAACAGCAGTTATGATGAAGGTAGCAGAAGCACTCCAAGCAACTTGCCTAAGGCTGCTACTAGGCAAAAGAAGAAGAGAACTTCAGAATCTGAGGATGAGGACTTTGTTGTTGATGAGGAGGTGACCTCAAAGAAAAAGGTGCTCAAGAAGGAGTATGCTGCTGCTGCTGCCACCAAGCCTGGTATGCCAAAGAAGGCTCCTCCCAGGAGAGCTCCAATGTCTAAACCCAGGAAAGTTCCAACGAAAGAAACTATGCAGTTTACCATTGAGCAGTCTGATGATGATGAGGCAGCTGGAGATGGAAAGAAAAGGAAGAAAGCTAGAACCACCACTGCCAGAGTGCTTGGATGCCCTTCCATGAGAAGGAGTGATGATGAGGAGGAAGAGCCAGCTGCACCACCTCCAAAGACTCAAAAGCTCATGGGGGGTGCTATAAGGACTGGGGCTGCTCCATCTAAGCCCAAGTCATCCCCCAAGCCTCCAACTCAAGCTCAAGCTCCAAAACCTTCTGCACCCAAGAGATCCACCAGAAACATATCTGCTGCTGAGAAGAACAAGGCCCCAGTGCGTGAAGTTCAAGAGGAAGAAGAGTCACAGGTGCTTAGAAAGTTGAAGCCCAAGATACCAGATCATAGTGATGATCATCCTGTTGCTGAAAACATGAAGGAAAGAAACGATGTTGGCCTGAGACTCTGGAGACAGACTGATCCCTATGCCACCAGGAGAAGGACTGCTGTAGATTATCGTTTCCACACCAAGGAACAACAGGACTTCTATGAGACAATCTTGCTAGACAAGAAGCCCATTGTCAGTGACATGAGATGGGTTGACTGGGCATATATTGATGACAATGAGGACTACTTCCCAGGTGTGCATGAGAGCTTCAGGATGAATGAAGTGGACAAGTTTGTTGGTCAGAAGTTGACCAAGTGGAATGATGAAATGATAATGCAATTCTACTCCACTACTCACTTCTACCCAGATGGAAGGATTGTCTGGATGACAGAGGGAACCAAGTATCAATCAACCATTTCTGAATGGGCCAAGTTGATCAATGCCCCCAAGGAAGATGAAAATGACACTGATGTATATGCCAAGCCAAGGAAGGATCACAACTCCATGGCAAATATGTACAAGACTATTCCAGATGATGCCTTGGAGACTCACAAGCTTGGGTCTCTATACTATCTGTTGTCAGGTCTGACCACCATCAACACCATTCTAAGGCACACTCTGTTGCCTAAGTCAGGAGATCATAGGATGATCCATGGTCACTCCATCAACTTGCTCCACATGTTTGATGTGCCACAGAAGTTCAAAGTGATGAATTTGATAGTTGAGACAGTGAAGAGAACTGCAGCTGATCAGAAGAGATCATGTGGATATGCCCCTCATATACAGATGTTGATCAACTCCAAGATGGGAACAGGGACATATCTTCTAGATAAAGAGCATCTTCCCCTAAGGCCAGAATTTGAGGACAATGAGATTGTCATGGATGCATCTCATCCAATATGTGCTGAAGCTCAGGAGAAGAGAGAGAGAGAGAGAGAGAGAGAGAGAGAGAGAGAGAGAGAGAGCAAAGGCTGCAAAAGCAGCAAAGGCAGCTAGTGCACCAGATGCTTCAAATGTGATGCTCAAGATCAAGCAAGATCAACTCAGTTATCTGCTTGAGGCTACTGTGAGGATTGAGAAGGGCTTGGCCACCCTGACTCAGAATCAAGAAAGTCTTGAGAGGATCATTGAGACTAAATTCCATGATCTAGATGTGAAGGTCACAGAGATCCAGACCACTGTGGAGAAGCTCCAGGAAGAAGTTGAGGACATGAATGACAGACCTACCGTAGACACTTTTCAGCGAGGGCCAAGGGCACAGAGGTCTTCAGCAGTGCCAGTTGTCAGTGACACTAGGACTACACTCTCAGCACCTGCAGCAACTGCCACTGTTGCACCTCCAGTTTCAACTCCTCCAGCTCCATAGACGTCAGCTGAAGTATTTGCAGACGGACTCCTCTCCACGTCATCTACGCACACCGGAACAACCAACAAGAAGACCACTTCAGGAGCTCCCAGAGATCGTGCCTAGAGTGCCGCATAGCACTATGCATTTTCAAGCTTTTTTGTAACTTGTTGCCAAAGGGGGAGAAAGTGTATAGATCATTAGGCTTCGAGAGAGAGTGTTTTGCCTTTTTGTTGCCTCTCTTGCTACTTTGATCATTTGCTTTGATCGTTTGCTTATTTGATTCATGCTACAATTTGTGCTTGTTTGTGAGATACTCTTGTGATCATGTGTTTGATCATACTATACCTTAATGTGTGCTTGCATGATGCTATCTATGATATTGTGTATGATCAATCATGTTTATCCTTGGTAATGAGTGCATGTTGTCTATATCTTATCATTTTGAGCGCTCCACTAAGATGTATGTGACATGGAAGAGCGACCCATGATCCTAATCCATTGTGCATTTGCATTCAAAAGAAAATTTTAAATAATGCACAAATTTAGGGGGAGCTCTTGCTTATCACATACTTCTCAAAGCGACGATGTATTTCATTCATATTATCATTTGTTGAAGCTTTGATCTATATGTTGTCATCAATTACCAAAAAGGGGGAGATCGAAAGTGCAACTAATCCCCGGGTGGTTTTGGTAATTCTTATAGCTCATTGGACTAATATCCATTCAAGTTAAATATTTCAGTAAGTTCAATGATTGGCATGGCATGGACTAGAGATGTGGACCCCTCAAAATGCTAAGGACAAAGATTGGCAAAAGCTCAAGACTCTTCATTTTCATTTTAGTGATCCAAGATCACATTGAGTCCATAGGAAAGCCAATACTATTAAAAGGGGATGAGGTGTTTCTTAATGGTCTACTTGCTCAAAGTGCTTAGTGATATTGCTCCAAAACCCTCAGCCACTTTCTCATTTCCAAATATGTCCAAAACTCAAAGTCAAACTCGGCCCCACCGATTTGATCTATCCGGCGCCACCGAGTTCACTTGACATAGCCACTGCCAGAAACCCTAGACAATTGGGTCTCACCGATACGGATCTCGGTCTCACCGAGATGGCCTTGCAAACTCTCTATTGCCTATTGTAATTATTTCAGTCTCACCAAAATGTGCAATCGGCCCCACCGAGTTTGCTTGACCAACTCTCTGTTTGCTCATTGCTGAAATTGGTCTCACCGAGTTCATGCAATCGGTCTCACCGAGATGAGGTTTTGCCCTAGCCCTAGCACATCGGTCCCACCGAGTTGATCATATTGGTCCCACCGAGATTCCTAACGTTCACATTTTGAACTGAATCAGTCTCACCGAGTTCTTCTATTCGGTTTGACCGAGTTGGATCAAATGTGTGTAACGGTTGGATTTTGTGTGGAGGCTATATATACCCCTCCACCCCCTTCTCCATTTGAGAGAGAGCCATCAGAACGTGCCTACACTTCCACTACTCATTTTCTGAGAGAGAACCACCTACTCATGTGTTGAGACCAAGACATTCCAATCCAACCACAAGAATCTTGATCTCTAGCCTTCCCCAAGTTGCTTTCCACTCAAATCATCTTTCCACCATAGCCAAATCTGTGAGAGAGAGAGTTGAGTGTTGGGGAGACTATCATTTGAAGCACAAGAGCAAGAAGTTCATCATCATCACACCATCTATTAACTTTTGGAGAGTGGTGTCTCCTAGATTGGTTAGGTGTCACTTAGGAGCCTCTGACAAGATTGTGGAGTTGAACCAAGGAGTTTGTAAGGGCAAGGAGATCGCCTACTTCGTGAAGATCTACCCGAGTGAGGCAAGTCCTTCGTGGGCGATGGCCATGGTGGGATAGACAAGGTTGTTTCTTCGTGGACCCTTCGTGGGTGGAGCCCTCCGTGGACTCGCGCAACCGTTACCCTTCGTGGGTTGAAGTCTCCATCAACGTGGACGTACGATAGCACCACCTATTGGAACCACGCCAAAAATCTCCGTGTCTACATTGCGTTTGCCTTCTCCAAACCCTTCGCTTTACCTTCATATGCAATGTTTTACTTTCCGCTGCTACACTCTTAGAATTGCATGTGTAGGTTGATTGCTTGACTTGTGCTAAGTTGCTAAAATCTGCCAAGACTTAAAATTGGGAAAAGGCTAGATTTTTATTTGGTCAAGTAGTCTAATCATCCCCCCTCTAGACCTACTTTCGATCCTACAACAACAACATTATAGCTCAGGAGATCACTCACTCTTTTGCTGTAAGATCCTGGAAAAACCAAGCTTTTATGCTTAAGATTGATCTTGCTAAAGCTTTTGACCGTCTTGAATGGAATTTTGTGGTGGCTACGCTTGCTCGTAAAGGACTTCATGGCCATTTCATAAATTTGATCTATGTTTGCATGTCTTCTCCTGTTTTTTCTGTGATAATTAATGGACAAACTTTTCAGAAATTCAGAAGTAGCAGGGGCATCAGGCATGGCTGCCCTTTATCACCATATCTTTTTGTACTTGCTGTTAATGAGCTTTCTTTGTTTCTTAATGATGCTATGACAACTAACAATTTGCAGGGTATTTCTCTTGGACCAAATTGCCCCCCCTATCCACTCACCGCTTTTTGCAGATGATCTTCTCGTTTGTGGACAAGCAACGCATTAGGAAGCTTCAACGATGGCACATATTCTTCAACATTTCTGCACTTTATCAGGTCAAACTCCTAACTGGAACAAGTCGGCTATCCTTTTCAGTACAAATGTTCAGCCTGTAGCTATGTCAATTATTAAATCCATTTTTCCAGTTCTAGAAATGACTAATGAGTTCACTCATTTTGGGTCATCCTCTTATTTTACCTGCTAAAAACAGAACTTCTGCTTACAGTTTTGTGCTTTACAAATTCTTGAATAAGCTGCCATCCTACAAAGCAAACATGCTCTCTCATGCTGCTAGACTGGAACTTATTCGATCAGTTTTCTCTGCTATCCCAGTCTACTATATGCCTACCATTTTGTTTACTAAGAAATTCATTGCCAAACTAACTGCCGTTATCAGGGATATTTGGTGGACTAGCATTAAAAAGGATAGTTCTTCCAGAAGCCTTTGTCTATGAGCTTGGAAGGATATTTGCACTTCCAAACATGAGGGGGGCTTAGGTATTAGAAACCTTCAGGCCATGAATCGGGGCCTCATCCTATCTACTGCTTGGAGAATTGCAGCTGCGCCCAACTCTCACCTTCATCTCATCTTGAAGTCCAAATATTTTGCCGATTCTTCTTTCTGGAATGCTGCTTCCAACCTACTTAATCTGCTTTGTGGACTTCCATTCTCAACTTGCTCCCTAAGCTTAAAGCCCTTTTTTTTTCAAATCACTCAAGGGATATTTCTCTTTGGAGCACACCTTGGTGTTCTGCCTAGCCATAGGTGTATAACCATCTTATCATCCAACCCTCTGGTTTTATTTATCCTGCTAAGGTTAACGATCTTTGGATACTGGGTACTAAATCTTGGAACAATGATTTGATTAACACTCTTTTTCAGGAACCTACAACCTCTACTATCATTAACACGGAGATTATTAATGATGATAGTCCGGATCTACTTTGTTAGAATCTCACTCCCAATGGGAAGTGTAATTCTAAAAGTGCTTATAAGCTTTGTTTGCAAGGCATTCAAAATCAGTCAAACAATGCCCCTATGCAGGTTCCTTCTTTAGTTAAACAAATCCTTAAGCAGGTTTGAAAGCAAAAGCATATGGCGCCTCGAGTACAAACGTTCGCTTGGAGGCTCTTGAGAAAGGCTCTTCCTACAGGTAAGAGGGCAGGTAGATTCTCTAAACACATTGAACCCAATTGTTGTAGATGTGGTCTTCAGGAGGATGATATGCATCTATGTTTTGCATGTACGTTTGCTAGAGCAACATGGTTTGCTTCTCCTTGGCATGTTAGAATAGACAATCTTCTACAAAATAATAACACTATGCACGGTCTCATTCAGGAGCTTCTCAGTAGTAATCATCCATATGCCACCATTCCAAATATTTTTAATTTCCTATGGTGCTTGTGGAAATCTAGAAATGATTTTCTTTTCCAAAGGAAAAATGGAATCCTATGCAGGTACATCAGGCGGCTCTAGCTCTTGATGCTTGTCAAGCTCTCCTGGAAAAGCCGGATGACAATCATGTTCCTCAAGTGCAGAATCATTCTACTCAGGATGCTTATCACTTGCCTTTACATGGTTCTACTATAAAAACTAATCATTCTCTTGGAGGTATTAAAGTCTTCTTGGATGCAGCTTTTAAATGTCAAAAAATTCCTGGAAAGGGGCCTTCAGCTAAAGCTACAGGAATAGGTCTTTTTATAGATATTCGAGATGAAAGATTTGGCCAGCAGATTCAGATTCAAGTGTCAGCTCCTATTACTGATTCTCCTATTCAAGCAGAAGCTCTTGCACTAGTTCTTGCAGCAAAGATAGCTCACGTTCTTCAGCTCAAGCTCTTTTTCTTCACTGATTGCTTGCCTTTAGCCAAAGCTGCTGCAAGTAGAAGACTCGATTCAGACGATGTCCATTGGACCATCAGGCACTCGCCAGCAGAATTTTTATCCATCTCAAATGAGTTGCAACCTTCTATCTATCGAGAAGGCGTATGATAAAGTTAAGTGGCCTTTCCTTTAGCAAGCCTACGCCTCATGCCCCTTCGGCCCACAGTGACCGTGCGAAGGCTTGGAGTAGTGAGCAGCCATGACAAAACAGACGGAACATTTCTAGAACTCCAGTGGCTCCGCCGAAGGTTTCAAGCAGCTTGGAAGTGTATTCGATGCATCCATTCTTGTGGTGCTACCGGTGCACCAGTTACACACTTTAAAACGTTTGAAAAAAAACTAAAATAGAATAGCTCATTGACACAACATGAACCAATGTTGTCACAACATTTCAAATGGAAAATCGAAACATAGCTTGAGATTATATGCGAAATTTATTATCAATAGAGATAATGGATCAAATTTAAAGCCCAACTTATGTTATGTATTATTCAGTATCAAATTTTTGTACCCTAAGCTATATTTCAAATTTGATTAAAAATTTTGTAACAACATTGATTGTTGTTTGATATATTTTTTAGAAATTTTCAAACATTTTAAAATGTGCTAGAGAAGTTCGATGCACGGGTGACACCACAGGAGTGGGTGCACATATATTCTTCCCTCTTGGGGCTACGGTATAGGTGGATGCTGGAGCCACCGCTCCAAAACACACAGAATCTCACGCACAGCTTCTTGCGTTCTCAAACACTGATCTTGAAGCTTCAGTGTCGTCCACTGCCGGCAAGAAGGCATGGCGGGCGCGTCCTCGTGGTCGTCATCCTGCTCGTGCACGTTGTCGCTCGGCTCCTTGGATGACGACGACGTGGTCTGCGTCGTCAAGCCTGGTTCCCCCGGGGCAGCTGCAGAGGGCAGCGTCAAGTTCCTGTGCAGCTACGGGGGCATGATCCTTCCATGCCACCCCGACGGCGCGCTCCGCTACGTCGGCGGCAACAACCGCGTCCTCTCCGTCGACCGATCCCTCCAATTTTACCTCCCTCCCTCCTCGCGAGGCTCCTGGGCTGCGCGGGACGGCCAGCCCTCGCGGCGGCGCTCGGCTCGGCTCGGCGGCAGGTCGGGTCGCCGGCGGATCTGCGGGGCTTCCCTTGGTGGCGCTGCGGCGATGACGGTGGCGTGGTCTGCGCGGGGCAGCCAGGCGCGGGCTCTTCCTCCTCCCGATCTGATGGCGCCGCGGTGGCGCCGGCGCTCGGGCGTGCGGCGGGATCCGCGAGGGTGGTCGGCGCGCGACGTCTTCCTCCCCGATCTGATGGCTCCACGGTGGCGCCAGTGCTCGGGCGGCGGTTGGCTTCGGCAAGCGGTGGCGGGCACTGGGCTCTCGGCGGCGCTCCGGCGTGTGCAGGCGGCGGCGGTCCCTGTGCGCGGTCGGCGGCTTCGTCTCTGACCCGGACGGCGTGGGGGATGGCGGCGGCCCGGCGTGGCCGGCGATCTGGATGCGGTGGTGCTGGCGGCTCGCTGATCTGCCGGTACTCCAGGGTCTGCCTGGTGGTGCTGGCGGTGACGGCGGCCCGTGCACGAGAGTTGGATCCCTTCGAACTGATCTGGGTGAAAACTTGCCTTCGGCTTCTGCTAAGGCCGGCGGTGGCGGTGCTATCTGCGTCGTTCCCTTCTTGAAGGCATCACCGTGGAAAAGTTCAAGGCCACTCTCTGCTACCTCCGGGGGAAACCCTAGATCGGATGACGGCGGCGCTCTGGTGTCGTTCCTCCCTTGGGGGCGTCATTCTTGGAGGTACACACGTGATCGAGGGACCAGATGACGGATTCTTTGGTGGAGCGGTGCTTCATCCTACACTGATGGCGACGGATCTTGACGGCGTGACGCAGTGCAGATTCGGAGTTCGCTGTGGGAGGATGGACTCGCGCAGGAGGACGACGCTGTCGGGCGTCGTGGTGGCGTCGATGGCAGAGAGACCGGGCACGGTACATGCAACAGTTCAGCTCTGAAGATGGTTTGGTGGCAGGTGGCTGCGGCGGCCTCATACCCGGCAGGCGTCCTGGTTGAGGAGGCGCCGGACTGGTAGGTGCCCCATACCCGGCAGGCGTCCTGGTTGGGACCTCAGGTCTTAGATGTTTAGGTTTGGCTGCGATGTCTGTTTGGTATTAGGCCCAGACTATCTGCGCCCCTTCATCAATTGGATAGGTGTAGCGACAGTTGTTGCTTAGACGGTGGCTTTAGTCTTGCTGTTGTATGGCTTTGTAAGGTCTTGTGATAATAATTAATAAAGTGGCCGTATGCATCGCCCAGATGCACAGGCCGGGGGTCATCCTCCTTTTCTAAAAAAAAAAAACATGCTCATACCATACCAATGACTCCTCCTAATGTCCACTGATCGTGTCCGGCGCTCGAGCCAGTTCAGTTGTTTGACTGTCGATCGATCACTCCAGAGCTGCAACGGAAGCTGAAGGACATGTGCGGATGGGAGGCTGTGAGCATGCGGTGCCAGCTGCCGACGGAGGACCTGGACGCGCTCGTCTCCGTCACGACCAACGACGACCTCGGCCACCTGCTGGGAATTTTTGTCCAAAAGACCCCCTCCCGAACAGAATGGACAAAAGAGATCCCCTCCGACGCAAATAGACAAAAAAAGACCCCTGACACTGGCGGCAGCCCGCGGCGGGCGACACGTGGCCGCTGCCGCCACGCAGCCTGGCGGCAGGCCCTGGCGCCACCCACCGAGGCGGCCGCCCGGCTGGCACGGGATTCCCACAGTGCGCACGGAACGGGGGCTGGGCATGCGGGCCCTGCCGCCCGTGACAGGGCGGCAGGGCCCGCATGCCCAGCCCCCGTTCCGTGCGCACTGTGGGAATCCCGTGCCAGCCGGGCGGCCGCCTCGGTGGGTGGCGCCAGGCTGCGTGCCGGCAGCGGCCACGTGTCGCCCGCCGCGGGCTGCCGTCAGTGCCAGGGGGTCTCTTTTGTCTATTTGCGTCGGAGGGGGTCTCTTTTGTCCATTCTGTTCGGGAGGGGGTCCTTTTGTACAAAAAAAATCACCTGCTGGAGGAATACGACGCCGCCAGCAGGGACCGGATCCAGCCGCTCAAGATAAGGGCGTTCCTGTTCCCAAGGGCCAAAACGCCGCCGCTCTCGCCGTCCACCCCGTCGTCCAGGCCAACGCCGGCGTACGTCCGCCACCACCACCACCACCACACGGCTCGCCCCCCTCCGGCTCGTGTGCATTCGGGCCACCGGCGCCCGCACCAGCTCCTGCTCCTCCACAACGGCAGTCGGTTGCAATAACAGCGGGATTAGCAGCCGCGTGCTGGTGCACTCCATCAGCTTGGCAGCCGTGAGATCGTCCATGGGGCGCTGCGCCGCTGTCGCTCACGAATTGTAAGCCCTGCTTTGCATGTTCCATAACATACGTACTACTGTAACAGACTTATTAGCTTGGCTTATCTTAAATAAGATTCAGAAGAGTCTGTCCAAAAAACAGAAGCATGTGTAGGAGTCGTTCTTTCCTTTCCTTTTCGAGTATTTAAAAAAAAAAATACCACATTCCGTGAAACCGTGCCTACAAACTATCACTTTACAAATTTGTGTCGAAAACTACCATTTTTTGACTATTTTTTTCTCAAAAACACTAATTTCTGCCTCATTGTAGTTTGCTGAAATTAAACATGATTATGACAGGATTGGTCCACACGTAGGCGCTGACGTGGCACAATAGTCAACTCCCAGGCCGTGCCGCGCGGGAGATGCACGCGAGCCACGCGCCGCGCCCGCCCCCACTGCCGGCCGGCGAGCAATGCCACCTGCGCCATCGGTCGAAGCCAGCGTCGCGTGCTAGCTAGCCGGCCAATGGAGCATTGCGGGCGTGCTAGCATGCAGCCGTAGCCTCGCGTGCACTGTGCTGGCTTTGCATGCTAGCTTGTGTGCGTGCGCATCCGTGCGCGTAGCCGCCGCCGCCGCGAGCGTGTGCGCCGTCCGCCGCCCGCGCCACCCGCCGCTCCGCCCCGCCGGCCGGCGAGCCCCGCCACCTGCGCCGCCCACCCTCCTAGCCGAGCCGCCTGCTCGCCTCGGCCATGGCGGCCGTCATCATGACAAGGCCTCGCCACCCCCCGCTCGGCCCTGCCGACCGACCCCCCCGCCTTTGCACCTCGTGTACGCCATCGACTGGGAAACCAGCCCCCGCCTTTGCACCTCGTGTACGCCATCGACTGGGAAACCAGCGCCGGAGAGGTGCTTCGCCGGGGCGTCGCCATGGAGAAGAGCGCGGAGTGCACATGAGGTGTTCGAGGAAATGGCAGAGAGAGGAGGAGGAGGAGGAAGAAGATTGATGCTGACAGGTGGGCCCATCCTGTCAGAAAGGTGTTTGGAAGAGGCGAATCGGGCACTTTCCCGACATGGTAGATTTTAGTCAAAAATTAGTTAAAAAGTGGTAGTTTTCGGTACAAATTTGTAAAGTGATAGTTTGTAGGCACGATTCCATGCAGTATGGTAGTTTTTTTTTAAATACTCTTCCTTTTCACTTTTTTCGTGATCAAAAGTGTGGATAAGTCCCAGAAACCAGAAGGACAGACGCAAGGGCGATAAGGTTCGTGGGGCGGATTGCGCAGCCAGCCTGTCTCGTCTCTTTCTGACTTCATTCATGTCTTGTCCGGCTAGTTTTGTTCCATTCCGAATCTGGAGTGTTCCTTCCACCCGCCTGATATGTGGATGGAGTGACACGCTACCCCAGCACCCTTCGGATACAGTTCACGTAAATGGCAAAGCCCATTTGGGGCCAAATTTAGTGTTTTGACCTTTTAAAAAAGTTAAGTAAGATTTGACCTTGGTCTTAAAAAAATTCATGATCTCTCTTTTTTTTTTTACCCTTTTCCTTACCGTTATAGTGCCTGGCGGTAGGGTATAACTGTCTACCGACACGGTTCATGGCGATAGGACTTAATTGCACCGTCACATTTATTTAACGTGAAAAATACCCTATCGTCAAAGTCCTTGTCAACAGACTGATGGATGAATGAATTGCAGCATGCATGCAATTATGGCGAGTGGTGCCAATCTGTCCTAGCAAATTCAGGATGCATGTGTGGTGAAGCTGTGTGATTTGACAACTAAATTTATAGTCTGCAGCGGCCAATGAAAACCGGTAAAAAAGCAATGCCACTCGATTACCATGCACTCATATCTCTGCTAGGAATAGTACCACTACAACTAGGCCCCTGCGTGCATGAAGAGTTGAAGATACTAGGCCCCGCTCGAGTATCAATAAGCACTTTGGCATGCATGACTGGTGCCACATGCTTGCACGCTGCATAGCATACCGCCAGACACTTTGACGATAGGGTTGCACAGCTTACTGCCAATGGCTCTGATGATAGGATATTTTTTATATTAAATGGACATGATGGTTCAGTCAAGTTTTATCGTCAAGGACCGTGGCGATAGGCAGTTATACATTACCGTCATCGACCCTGACGGTAGGAAAAGAGTTAGATCCAGAAATTTTTACAAATCAGGATCAGACCGTGCTGAACTTTCCAAAAAGGGTCAAAACAACAAATTTGACCCCCATTTGGTACATTTGATAAATACTTCTCCTTGGAAAATCCAAAGGGCCAGAAGCTCGGGCGAGACTGACAGAAGAAGAAAGAGTTTCATTCTTCTTCTTTTTTTCAGGTGAAACGAGCATTCATTAATTAGGTAATGTTTGTATACTCGTTTTCACACATAAAACATATATCATCAGGTCCAGATTGCAGCCAAACCATCGTACGCTGGGTACTACGCCCTCTTAAAGCCATGCAATGTGCGGCCATGTTGGCCGTACGTCGGACGTGGGGGCAAATACATGTCGCCGTACCCCATGCAAGAGGCTCTTTGTCTCCTCGATCAGCCCGGCCAACGAAGACCTGTGAACTCCGCTGTCCGCCAAAGCTTCAACTCCTTTACAATCTAGTTCAACAATGATGCGCTTCTCCGTACGCTGCAGTGCCAGGCACGTACCCTCGAGACACGTTGCTATTTCCACCTCCATTGGTGTCCGACATGATCGAAGAAACCGACAAGACGAGAAGATGATGGCTCCCGTGTCATCCCTCAAGACCATGCCCGCCCCTCCAATGCACTCGCCAGGGATATGTTTTTCTTTTGGTAAAAGGAGTATGACCCCCAGACTCATGCAGTCATTTTATTAATTCACAAAGACCTTAAGAAGTAATACATCAGTAACCATCATCTTGGCAACATCTGTCGCAACTCCTATCCATTTGATGAAGGGGTGCTGAATGTCCGAGCCGAATGACAAACAGACCTCGCATAAAATCCTAACATTTAAAGCCGAAGGCCCCAGCCAAGACGGGTCTGGGGCACACACCGGTCTGGCGCACTCTCAGAGGCCTCCGTCGTCTGATGGTTTACGGCGACTCAGATTTGTTGGTTAATCAGGTGATGAAGGAATGGGATATCAAGAGCCCTGCTATGACTGGATACTGCAATGCAGTGAGGAAATTAGAAAAGAAGTTTGAAGGGTTAGAGCTCCACCACATACCCCGACTCAAGAATAAAGCAGCTGATGATCTGGCGAAAATAGGTTCCACTCGGAAGCCTATTCCCAGTAATGTGTTCTTGGAGCATCTCCACACCCCGTCATTAGCTCCAGTGGGTGGCTTAGTTGCGAACCTGTTTCGCCTAAGTTACAAAAAACACCCCGAGTGAAGAGCAACCCTCTCACTCGGGGGCTTAGCTGCGAACCTGTTTCTCCTAAGTTACAAAAACAAACTCCGAGTGGAGAGCAATCCTCCCACTCGGGGGCTTAGCTGCGATTCCGTACTCGCCTAAGTTTCACAAACACTCCGAGTGGAGAGCAATCCTCCCACTCGGGGGCTTAGCTGCGACCCCGTACTCGCCTAAGTTTCACAAACACTCCGAGTGAAGAGCAACCCTCTCACTCGGGGGCTTAGCTGCGAACCTGTTTCGCCTAAGTTACAAAAACAAACTTCGAGTGGAGAGCAATCCTCCCACTCAGGGGCTTAGCTGCGATCCCGTACTCGCCTAAGTTTCACAAACACTCCGAGTGAAGAGCAACCCACTCACTCGGGGGCTTAGCTGCGACCCCGTGCTCGCCTAAGTTTCGAAAAACACCCCGAGTGAAGAGCAACCCTCTCACTCGGGGGCTTAGCTGCGAACCTGTTTCGCCTAAGTTACAAAAAACACCCCAAGTGAAGAGCAACCCTCTCACTCGGGGGCTTAGCTACGAACCTGTTTCGCCTAAGTTACAAAAACAAACTCCGAGTGGAGAGCAATCCTCCCACTCGGAGGCTTAGCTGCGAACCTGTTTCGCCTAAGTTACAAGAACAAACTCCGAGTGGAGAGCAATCCTTCCACTCGGAGGCTTAGCTGCGAGCCCATGCTTGCCTAAGTTTCAAAGCAAACACTCCGAGTGAAGAGCAACCCTCTCACTCAGGGGCTTAGCTGCGACCCCGTGCTCGCCTAAGTTTCAAAACACACTCCGAGTGAGGAGCAACCATCTCGCTTGGGGGCTTAACTGCGATCCCGTACTCGCCTAAGTTATAAAACACTCCGAGTGAAGAGCAACCCTCTCGCTCGGGGACTTAGCTGCGACCCCGTTCTCGCCTAAGTTTCAAAAACATGCCGAGTGGAGAGCAATCCTCCCACTCGGGAGGAACGAGGTGCACCCTGAGCTGCGCCACAAGTACAACGTCTGAATGCACCCTAAGCTGCGCCACAAGTACAACGTCTACTCCGAGTGAAGAGCAATCCTCTCACTCGGAGACTTAGCTGCGACCCAAGGTTCGCCTAAGTCAAAAAATCCAAGAACATTGGAGATAAAGCAACTGCATTCGAATAAAGCAACCAAGTTCGGATAAATCCAGCAAGGTTCAGAACCGCAAAGCAGAAGTACTTGGGCGTCAGGCCCGAAAGAGTTTAACGATTACAAAATCACTCGGCATTCCGAGGCAAGTAAAGTTAAGTTATCAAGTTTTTCACTCGACAGGAGGAGGGCTAGCTGGCTTGATGAAAGCATCCAAGTCGATGCCGTCTGCGATGCGGGTGGCTGCGTCAATGAAAGTCTCCATAAAAGATTGAAACTGAAGCTTTTTGGTGTTTGCCACCTGAAGAGCTTTCAGCTTCTCTTCCTTGACGTCCTTGCAATGAACACGGACGAGTGATAGAGCCACGTCAGCACCGCAGCGAGCAGCTGACTTCTTCCATGCTTGCACTCGGTCAGGGATGTCATTGAGTCGAGTCATCAGTGATTCGAGGTCATTCAGAAGCACATCCTTAGGCCACAACTCCTTGTCAATCCGCGAAAATGCAACTTTCAGTCGAGCCACATAGTCCAAGACGCTGGCAAGGCGAGATTCCAGTCGCAGCACGTTCATGGCAGCTTTATCCTTAATGGGAGAGTTGATGGGGTCCAGTCCTGTCTCGATCCGCCCGGTTTCCTCCTCAAAGCTCTGACAGAACTCTGCACGGAGAAAAAAAATGGTAAGATGGCAGCAACATTGTGAGAGAATTCTTTGAATCTAGTCGGACGAGGGAAAATACCTTCGAGCGTAAGGAACATCTTCTTGGCAAGACCACTCAGATAAGCTTCCAGTTCGTCCCTCTTCCGAGTGAGAACATCCACTTTGTCAGCCAAAGCCACCTTCTCCTCCTTCAGCTGCACTGCTTCTTTCTTTGCCTCGTCAACAGCATTCTTCAGCTTGGCATTCTCCTCCTCCAACTTGCCGACTGAAGCTAGCTTCCTGTCCGCCAGTTCAGTCTTCTCACACACCGTCTTCTGCGCCCCCGCAAGGTCAAGATCCTTCTGCTCCAAGGCCTGCTTCATTTTGTCTAAAGAAACAACATTCTTTAGTCGGGCTTGGAGTTGACGGTTTTCACTACGCACATCTGTTCGAATGGAGTCACTCACTCGCCTCAAAAGGGAGTGGGAAAGGAAAAACGACAAGGCACGCAGTCGAAGGGTCGTTACCTCCCGTTATTGCCACTTCATCTCGAGCTTTCTTCAGGTTCTCCTTGGCCAGATCCAGGTCAAGCTTGAGTTGGTTTTTCTCCTATTCCAAGGCAACATACTGAGTACCGAGCTCGCAAGATTTCTGCAATCAACAACAAGACAGGTCAATCGACAGGAAAAAAGATCAGCTACTTCCGAGTGAAAAAGCGCAAGGTCAGATTGCTATGACAAAAGAGTTCTAAGACTGCAGCTGAATCTAACATTCAACAGCAGTCTCGGGGACTACACCCAGTGGGTGCACTCAGCGTGCCCCCACTGGTTTGATTTCCCACTTGGCATGGTCAGCCCAGCCAGAGTGGAAGAAAAAAAAAACCACATTTGTTCTAAGACCACAGTCGACTGCCCGCAGTCGACAGCGGCTTCGGGGACTACACCCAGTGGGTGCACTCAGCGTGCCCCCACTGGACCAAGAACTCACTTGACATGACCTGTCTAAATTCGAGTGAAAGAGCTACACAGCTACAAAAAACACCCAGTGGGTGTACAGATGCAAGGTTCAGACTGACATCTTACGAATAATAAAGCAGCAGTTTCTAGATAGCATATCCTAACAAAGCAAGAATCGAGCTGGAAAACCAATCGGAAATCAACTTACAATCCCACTTACTCGGACATTGGCTTGGAGGGCGGAGCTGGCATCGGAGGCGGCCTTGCTGGTGTCATACACCACCTTCAGTCGGTCCATCATCAGACCTGCCTGGATCATGGCCTCCTTGGCAGCTCCTACTTGGTCTTCCGGAACATGATGCATAACAAATGGAAGAGCTGGTGGAGTTGAAGCTTGAGGTTGTGCAATCGGATCAGAAGCCTGAGCAGTCGACGCTGAGGGTTGGTCAGTCGACAGAGGATCAGCAAAAGAGACTGAAGCCCGTACTGGATCATCAAGTTGTTGAACTACAGGCTCAGATGCTGAGCGAGGTGTTCTGTTGGCAGGCGCCCTCTTGCTCAAAGCTCTGCCTCCCCTCCCGGTATTCCTCGGAGGCACATCCTCATCGTCATCGTCGGGAGGCTGGATAACATTTGTCGGCACTGGAAACACTCGATAGTGAGATTTCAGTCGACCAGAAAGTCAATTGACAGAGCATGAACCCGGCTATGGTATCATACCTGCCCGAGAGGTGGCAGCATCCGCGGTCTCTGCATCACCACGCTCCTCGTCGATATCCATGGATGTTGCAGAAGTAGCAGCACTGAAAGTTCCAAAATTCACTCGGAATTTTTGCACTCAGTGGGACTGCTTTGCCACATCCTCCTGCAGGGTCCTGCGACTGCTTGGAATGCTGTTCAGAGCGGGGCGGCGAGTCGACTTCCTCGCTGCTGCCAGAGTCCTCACTGTCATCTTCACTGTCATCTGCATACTCATAATCAGCACTCTCTCCGTCACTCTCTACTCCTTCTTGGAGCTGCTCCCCGTTTGGCATCGAGTACATCCTGGTGAAAACCTACAAGACACAGGTTACAAGTATCAGTCGGGTTTCAAGATAGTTACATATCAAACAAGTCATAAACACTCGACTGAAAACGCCTGACCTCTCCGGGTGCGTTCTTGGCGTTGAATGGCAAAATTCTCCTGGACCCCCGGGGGTTGTCCTTGTTGCCAGTAATGCTCCGGAGCCACTGGCCACCGTCTCCTCGTCAACCTCCTCTGGGTGGGTTCGAGCGGTGTCTTCTAAACCCGAGTACATCCACATAGGATGGTCACGGGCTTGCAAGGGCTGGATCTGTCGACTGAGGAATACCTCCAACAGATCCATACCCGTCACTCCACCTTGAACCAAGGCGACGACCGTGTCGACTAACATGGATACCTCACCCTTCTCAGCCACGGTTACTTTCAGTGAAGAAGGCCGACGGAGTCTATCTAGAGTGAAAGGAGGGAGGCCGATCGACTGACCAGGAGTCGGGACGTCTTTGTAGTAAAACCAAGTCGACTGCCATCCTCTAACTGACTCGGGAAAAGTCATGGGCGGAAAAGTGCTCCTACCTCTCATTTGGATCCCTAACCCCCCGCACATTTGGATCACGTGCGTCTTTTCGTCATCTGGGTTGGCTTTCTTTACCGACTGAGAGCGGCAGGTGAAAATGTGTTTGAACAGACCCCAATGTGGCTGACACCCAAGGAAGTTCTCGCACATGGAAACAAATGCGGCAAGGTACGAGATTGTGTTGGGAGGAAAATGATGGATCTGAGCACCAAAAAAGTTGAAAAAACCCCGAAAGAACGGATGCGAGGGCAGGGAGAAACCTTGCTCGACGTGGGTGGTGAGGAGGACGCGCTCACCCTCGCACGGCTGGGGCTCAGATTCCCCCTCCGAAAGCCTCCAGGACCCATGAGCAATCAAGCCATCTTGGGCGAGATTCTCCAAGTCCTCCTTCACGACGGTGGAGCGGATCCAGTCCCCCTGGATCCAACCAGGCGGCAGACCGGACCGCGACGACGACCCCCGAGCCGTCTTCTTGCCCTGCGCCATCGCCTTCTTCGCGCGCTCCAGAGCCATGGTATTCTCCTTTGCCATGGCGGCGGAGCTCGAGGGGAACAGGCGAGAGCGCGGACAACATGAAGTGGTGAGGCGGAGAAGTGGAGAGAAAGGGGAACGAATGGAATGCACAGTGCTTCGCATCGGCCTCAGCGCTTTTTATGGGCCCGCTTCCGAGTGGCTGACCCGTGGGCCCGAGCTATCCTATTGCATCCCGTAACAGGCGCTGGCTCGATACATGGCAAAAAAGGTGGCACAAAGATCGAGGAGCCCCTATCTACTCGTTCCGTTTACTGCGCCACGCCCCGTCCCGCGCGCTTCTCCAAATTTCGAATCCCATGAGATCCGGAGACCGCAGAGCAGTCAATCACTTCAAAGATATCTCATTCCAATTCACTCAAAGATTTACAGCATAATTCACTCGGCGATCTCAGAGGCCAAAATCGATCGAGGTGACTGATGCAGGGTTAGAGTGCCCGAGAGCTTTCAAGACCTCGATGAAATGCCTCCGAAGCATTGAATCGAGTCGGAACCGACTTCAACCCTTCCTCACTCGGACCTCAATCCATTCGGGGGCTAATGACGATGACATGTACCTAGGGTAAGGTCATAGGCCTGACCTAGGTACCCTATCCAAGGACGCTGCCCTAGAGTCAAAGACATACGAAGTTCTACAGAAGATACCGACTGAAATCACCCTGAAGTGTAATCCACTCGACGGAAGATTCCACTCGGATATCCCAATTCCACTCGACTTGATAATTACACTCGACCATACAAAGAACCACTTGGAGTGTAGAAGGCCTACAGTCACCCCAGGATGGCAACGGTCAGGCATTCACTCCGTAGTCATAAAGATCATTAATAGCAGGCGTTACCAGTAACGCCCCTGTCTTAACTCACATTGAACCCTGTGTAACCGAGGGCTAGAGGGGCCTGGCGCACTCCATATAAGCCACCCCCTCCTCTGGCACAAGGGTTTGCACCCCCTGTAACTTTCACACATAATCCAGTCGACAAGCCTCCGAGGCACCGAGACGTAGGGCTGTTACCTCCTCCGAGAGGGGCCTGAACTCGTAAACTTGTGTGCACAACCTCGTCGTAGCTAGGACCTTGCCTCCTCCTATGTACCAAATACTATTACTGTCAGACTCATTCCCACGACACAAGACCCATCCGTTAGCTTAGCATAATGATCCTTCAGTTTGTTGCTATTGCTTTCTTCATGTCAAATACATATTCCTTCGACTATGAGATTATGCAACTCCCGGATACCGGAGGAATATCTTGTGTGCTATCAAACGTCACAACATAACTGGGTGATCATAAAGATCCTCTACAGGTATCTCCGAAGGTGTTTGTTGAGTTGGCATAGATCGAGATTAGGATTTGTCACTCCGAGTATCGGAGAGGTATCTCTGGGCCCTCTCGGTAATACACATCATAAGCTTGCAAGCAAATGACTAAGGAGTTAGTCGCGAGGTGATGTATTACGGAACGAGTAAAGAGACTTGCCGGTAATGAGATTGAACTAGGTATGAAGATACCGACGATCGAATCTCGGGCAAGTAACATACCGATAGACAAAGGGAATTACGTATGTTGTCATAACGGTTCGACCAATAAAGATCTTCATAGAATATGTATGAGCCAATATGAGCATCCAGGTTCCACAATTGGTTATTGACCAGAGAGGTGTCTCGGTCATGTCTACATAGTTCTCGAACCCGTAGGGTCCGCACGCTTAACGTTCGATGACGATTTAGTATTATATGAGTTATGTGATTTGGTGACCGAATGTTGTTCGGAGTCCCGGATGAGATCACGGACATGACGAGGAGTCTCGAAATGGTCAAGAGGTAAAGATTGATATATAGGATGATAGTATTCGGACACCGGAAGTGTTTCGGGTAGTATCGAGTATTTATCGTAGTGCCGGGGGGGTTACCGGAACCCCCAGGGGGAAGATATGGGCCATATGGGCCATAAGAGGGGAGCACACCAGCCCACAAGGGGTGGCGCACCCCCCTTAGGCATGTGGCCGAATTGGAGAAGGAGGAGAAGGGGTTCGGCCCCCCCTTCCTTCTCTCCTTCCCCCTTCCCTTTTCTCTCCGGCAAAAAAGGAAGAGGGGAGGCCGAATTGGAGGAGGCCCCCAAGTAGGATTCCTCCTACTTGGGGCGCACCCTTGCTACTGCCCTCCCCCTCCCACCTATATAAACGTGGGGAGGGGGCACCTAGAACACAAAACAAGAATCGTTAGCCGTGTGCGGCACCCCCCTCCACAGTTTACACCCCCGGTCATAGTTTTGCGGTGCTTAGGCGAAGCCCTGCGAGAATCACTTCACCATCACCGTCACCACGCCGTCGTGCTGATGGAACTCATCTACTTCCTTGACGCCTTGCTGGATCAAGAAGGCGAGGGACGTCATCGCGCTGAATGTGTGCAGAACTCGGAGGTGCCGTACGTTCGGTACTTGATCGGTCAGAGCTAGAAGAAGTTTGACTACATCAACCGCGTTGTCAAACACTTCCGCTTTCGGTCTACGAGGGTATGTAGACACACTCTCCCCCTCTCGTTGCTATGCATCTCCTAGATAGATCTTGCGTGAGTGTAGGAATTTTTTTGAAATTGCATGCTACGTTTCCCAACACCAAGGTTGGGGCCGGGGCCGGCTCGACGGCGGTCGTCGGCAGTCATGAGGTAGTGCCCCTGGTCCACTAGGACTGGTTGGGGACACATGCGTCGACGCTTCCAACCGTGGAGGTGTGGACCCAGACCCGGTGGCTGATGTTGGTCTAGAAGTAGAAGGAGGTGCCTTCTGCTCGTCCTACCGAGGTTAGTGTGTTGTGATTTGGATGGTTGGTGGTATCTCGAGACATGGACATCGAGGTCGCCCCCCTCGATGGCAGTCTGCATGGTTGGCTCTTCGATGGGCATCATGGTGGTGCCGGTGGTTGTGCCTCTTGGTCATGTGAAGCTAGGCGAGGGGTGTAGCACCGGGTGGCTCGAGCTCGCTCTTTGTCATTAATAGTGGCGATGCCCGGATATCGAGGTTTGTGCTTGCTGCGGTTGTCTTGTATGTGTCATGCTAGCATGGGTAAGTTGTTAAGAGAAAGCTCCACACTTTGGCACCGACATCAGCGATATCTGTGGGAGCCGCTCTCTTCTTGAGAATGTCGTTGCGACTCTCCTCTTCATGTAATGGTTTCGGGTGAAGACCCTTGTTTGTTTCAAACTCGACAACGGTGACGCTTTGCACCATTCTCCTTCTTGAGTGTGTTGCCATGGAGGTCAGATGTTCTAGGGCGTGGCGTGGCATTGTCTCCAGACCTTCATGTGTTCTTTTTCGGCAATGAAGTCCCACACATATATTGTCCGGTTATTCCGAGATCTGCTTTGCAAAAGGGCTGCCTTGCTACTTGTCTCGTTCGTCTGTTGCCTCATTCAGCCATGCACTTTTGATTTGTGTTTATTTATAAAGTGGGATGCCAACGGAAACATAAGAGCAATTCCAATGCGCTGACTCAAACGGACACACACTTTGTCCGTTTTTTGTCTGTTTGGGTTGGTTGTCCACTCATCGTCCGCTTGCGTTGGACCGGTGCGCCCAACCAACAGACCCAATTCTCGCCCACGCAGGAAACAATTTGAACATAAAAAAGGCCCATGGTAAGAGATCATGCCAGCAGCCATGCCATCGCCCAGAGTTCATGCCGACGACCATACCAGCGACTGGCATACATGCCAGCCTACAAAAAACACCACATAGTTCATGTTGGCGCACTTGTCAGCGGCCGGTACACATGCCAGCACACAAAAAAGGGTGAGAGTTCAACCACGCCATCTCGGTCATAGTCATGCCTGCTACTTGTGATCTGCATTGGTTTTTTTTCGAAGAGGAGAGGATGATGCAGTATAGTAGAGATAAGTATTTCCCTCAGTTAAGAACCAATTTATCAATCCAGTAGGAGAACCAAGCAACAACTCATTAGCAGCACCTACAAACAAAATAACAACTTCTTGCACCCAACACAAACATGGGGTTGTCAATCCCTTGACGGTCAATTGCAATGATTAAATCTAATAGGTATAAATATATAGATAAAAATACAAAATAAAATAACAGTAAATAAATTGCAGCAAAGTATTTTTGGATTTTAATATCTGATAAAAGTAGACCCGGGGGCCATAGTTTTCTCTAGAGGCTTCTCTCTTGAAGATAGCATATGATGGGCAAAAAAATTACTATTGGGCAATTGATAGAAAAGCAAATAATCATGACGATATCCAAGGCAATGATCATGTATATAAGCATCATACCCAAGACAAGTAGACCGACTCCTGGCTGCATCTACTACTATTACTCCCCACATCGACCGCTATCCAGCATGTATCTAGAGTATTATGTTCATAAAGAACGGAGTAACGCCTTAAGCAAGATGGCATGATGTAGACAAATAAACTCACACATGAATAAACCCCATCTTTTTATCCTTAATGGCAACGATACAAATACGTGTCATGTCCCCTTCGGTCACCGGGATTGGCCACCGCAAGATCGAACCCATCACAAAGCACCTCTCTCATTGCAAGATAAATCAATCTAGTTGGCCAAACCAAATCAATAGATTGGAGAGAAATACGAAGCTATAATAATTATGCATAAAAGAGTTCAGAGAAAACTCAAATAATATTCATGGATAATCTGATCATAAACTCACAATTCATCGCATCCCAACAAACACACCGCAAAAAGTGATTACATCAAATAGAACTCCAAGAACACCGAGGAGAACATTGTATTGAAGATCAAATAGAGAGGAGAAGCCATCTAGCTACTAACTATGGACCCGTAGGTCTATGGTAAACTACTTTCACATCATCGGAAGGGCAGCAAGGTTGATGTAGAGCCCCTCCATGATTGATTCCCCCTCCGGCAGAGTGCCGATAAAGGCCTCCAGATGGGATCTCTCGAGAACAGGAACTTGCGGCAGCGGCAAAAGGGTTTCTTGTGGCTCTCTATTGGTTTCCCGATTTTAGAGAATTTAAAGAGGTGAAGTTAGGTCAAACAGAGCTACGTGGGCCCCACGAGTCACCAGGGCGCGCCCACTGGGCGCGCCCTGGTGCCTCGTGTGCCACTGCTCCATCTTCTGGTCCTCTCCCGAAGCTTCCAGGGTCTCTTATGTCCAGAAAAAACATCAAAAAAATTTGTGGCATTTGGACTTTGTTTGGTACTGATATTCTGAAAAAACCAAAAATAGGCAAAATACTGCAACTGGTACTGGGCACTAAGTTAATAGGTTAGTCCCAAAAAATGATATAAAGTTGCTTGTAAATGAATGTAAAGCATCCAAGGTTGATAATATAATAGCATGGAACAATAAAAAATTATAGATACATTGGAGACGTATCAATGCCGGCACACTTGTCGTCATACAAAAAGATGGCGCTTTCTGCCATAGATCAATCATCAAGCTTGAGCATGTCAGCCTGTATCTTCTCGAAGTAAGACCTCTTCCTCGGGGACACCGTGCTCAAGTCCACCTTCATGATCTCCACACCCTTCACCATGCAGGCGAGCACCACTTCTTTTGCTTTGGTATTGGCTTTGGTAGCCTCGATCTCGAGCATCTTTGCTTGCATCTCCGCCTCCATCTTGAGCTTCTTTGCTTGCATCTCTGCCTCCATCTCGAGCTTCTTTCTTTGTATCTCCATGTAGGCCTTCATTTTCTCTTCTTTGTCTTGCCGATGATTCTCCTCCCTTGTATCCTTTTGGGTCATCATGCCTTGCAAATTTTCTTGCAAGGCAATCGACACCGCACCATGCTTGTCATCTTTCTTTGGAGTTGGTCTTTCCCACGGCCGCGGCTTCTCTCCCTCACCATGCTCCTCGATGGCTTGCGGCCCTCCATTCTTCCGGAGGGCAACATATTGCTCCTTGAATTTATCATTGGCTTTTATGACCATCCAACAATGGGTGAGGGTGAATGGCTTGTTCCCATGTTGGGCCTTGAATGCTTCCAAAGCTTGGAATGCCTACAAATGCGCATTCATATGGGCAATGGACATGCAAGCATGAAACAACGAAAATGGAGATGGAGGAATGTATACCATGTCTTTGATGCTGAGGCCACTCACGGTACGGCCCTCGATGCTCTCAAGAGTGGCACAAAACTTGTTGCACTCTTGTTGTATGACCCTTCAACGCTTCGAGAGGGACACCCACCCATGCTTGCTCTCCATCTTGTACGATGTGAACTTCTTGCATTTATGAAATTGGCGATGAACACTTAGCCAAAAGATTGATGCCTTTTGCTCATCGCCGATCTTGGGGTTTTGCCCAATATCCCTCCAACATTTACAGGGAGTTTGTCCTAATCCTTTGTGTATGCCTTCATCTGAATGCTTTGGCTCTTCTTGTTTATGTTGGCTTGGGTGGTGAGCTCGTCGGCAATCGAAGGCTCCCCCTCCATTGGCCTGGGTTCTCAAACCCTAGGTCGAGTAGGGCCTGCTTCGTGGTCCCAGCGACGAGGGATTTGTTCTCAACGATGGCGGCCTCTTGTTGTGCGGCAATGGTGAGGGCGGCAAAGGCCGTGGCTTCCTGCTTGTCAGCCTTCACCTTCCTCCGGCCAGCCCTCTTGGCCGACGGCATGGCCCGCTGCTCGGGCGTCAGCTCCATCTTCTTGGTTGGCACCATCGTTTTGCGGACAGCGCGAGGCTTGCCGACGGTGGAGGATAGGGAGGTGACGCCGATGGCGGCGGTGATGGTCGGCACGTCGTCCATGCCGAGCGGCTGATACGTCCCAAATGTATCTACTTTTCCAAACACTTTTGCTCTTATTTTGGACTCTAATTTGCATGTTTTGAATGAAACTAACCCGGACTGACACTATTTTCAACAGAACTACCATGGTGTTATTTTTGTGCAGAATAAAAGTTCTTGGATTGGGCTAAAATTTACGGAGAATATTTCTGGAATATATGGAAATTATTGGCAAAAAGTCCTGCTGGAGGGGGCCACCATAGATCCACGAGCTCAGGGGGAGCTCCCCCCTAGGGCACGCCATGTGAGCTTGTGGGTCCCACGGACCTCTGTTTTCCCGAACTCCAACTCCATAAGTACTGTCTCACGGAGAAAAAAATCAGAGAGAAGAAATCATCATGTTTTACGATACGGAGCCACCGCCACCTCCTGTTCTTCATCGAGAGAGCTGATCTGGAGTCTGTTCGGGGCTCTGGAGAGGGGGATTTGTCGCCGTCGTCATCATCAACCCTTCTTCATCAACAAGTCCATTATGCTCACCACCGGGAGTGAGTAATTCCTTCGTAGGCTTGCTGTACGGTGATGGATTTGGATGAGATTTGTGATACGTCTCCATCGTATCTACTTTTCAAAACACTTTTGCTCTTGTTTTGGACTCTAATTTGCATGATTTGAATGAAACTAACCCGGACTGACGTTGTTTTCAGCAGAACTACCATGATGTTGTTTTTGGGCAGAAATAGAAGTTCTCGAAATTGGACGAAGATTTTTGGAGATTTATTTTGGAATAAAAGAAAAATATTGGAGCAAAGACCCAATGGAGGGGGGCCCTGCTACCCACTAGGCACCAGGGCGCGCCCTGGTGGGTAGTGGGTCCCACGAGGCCCCGGTGACCCTAATTCCAATGCTAAAAATTTAGATTTCTTGAGAAAAAATAGGAGAAGAAGTTTCATCACGGAGCCACCGCCACCTCTCGTTCTTCATCGGGAGGCCAGATCTGGAGTCCGTTCGGGGCTCCGAAGAGGGGGATCTTCCGTCTTCGTCATCATCAACCATCCTCCATCACAAATTTCATGATGCTCACCGCCAGGAGTGAGTAATTCCTTCGTAGGCTTGCTGGAGGGTGATGGGTTGGATGAGATTTATCATGTAATCGTGTTAGTTTTGTTAGGGCTTGATCCCTAGTATCCACTATGTTGTGAGATTGATGTTGCTATGACTTTGCTATGCTTAATGCTTGTCACTAGGGCCGGAGTGCCATGATTTCATATCTGAACTGTTTATGTTTTCACCAATATATTTGCATTTTTTATCCTACCATGCAAGTTATATGCACCTATTACGTGTTATGATCCGCATACCGCAAGGTGACAATAATTGGGATTCTTTCCGGTGACTACCGTAATTTGAGGAGTTCATATATTCACTATGTGTTAATGCTTGGTTCCAGTTCTCTATTAAAACGAGGTCTTAATATCCCTTAGTTTCCTTATGGACCCCGCTGCCATGGGAGGTGATACGTCTCCAACATATCTGTAACTTTTGATTGTTCCATGCTATTATAGTATCAACTTGGATGTTTTATATACATTTACGAGCAACTATATATCATTTTTTGGGACTAACCTATAACTTAATGCCCAGTGCCAATTGCTGTTTTTTGCTTGTTTTTTTACTTTGGAGAATATCAATACCAAACAAAGTCCAAATGCGATGAAACTTTTCGGAGATTTTTTTCTGGCAATAAGAGACCCTGAAAGCTTCAGGAAGGAACGAGAAGACGAAGCAGTGGCCCACTAAGCACTAGAGTGCACCAGGGGCCTCTGGCACGCCCTGGTACCTAGTGCGCCCACGAGCCTCCGTTTGACCTAACTACGCGTCTATAAATTCCCTAAAATTAAAGAACCTATCAGGGAGTCCACGAAATACTTTTTCTGCCACCTCAAGCCTCTGTTCTCGACAGATCCCATCTGGGGACCCTTTCTGGCACTCTGCCGGAGGGGGGATCGATCACAGAGGGGTTCTTCATCAACCTTGCTGCC
Organism: Thinopyrum elongatum; assembly: GCA_011799875.1. NCBI lineage: Eukaryota > Viridiplantae > Streptophyta > Magnoliopsida > Poales > Poaceae > Thinopyrum > Thinopyrum elongatum. Next base: position 337,268,891 of record CM022302.1, on the reverse strand, counting down.
CCTCCGATGATGGGTGAGTAGTTTACCACAGACCTACGGGTCCATAGTTAGTAGCTAGATGGCTTCTTCTCTCTCGATGTTCTTCAATACAATGTTCTCCTTGATGTTCTTAGAGTTCTATCCGATGTAATTCTTTTTTGCGGTGTGTTTGTTGGGATCCGATGAATTGTGAGTTGATGATTAGATCTATCCATGAATATTATTTGAGTTTTCTCTGAACTCTTTTATGCATGATTAATATAGCCTCGTATTTCTTCTCTAATTTATTGGTTTGGTTTGGCCAACTAGATTGATTTATCTTGCCATGGGAAGAGGTGCTTTGTAATGTGTTCGATCTTGCGGTGCTTAATCCCAGTAACAGAAAGGGACATGACACATATGTATTGTTGCTATTAAGGGTAAAAGGATGGGGTTTATTCATACGTGAGTTTATCTTGTCTACATCATGTCATCTTGCTTAAAGCATTACTCCGTTTTCCATGAACTTAATACACTAGATGCATGCTAGATAGCGGTCGATGTGTGGACTAATAGTAGTAGATGCAGAATCATTTCGATCTACTAATCTCGGACGTAATGCCTATATACTTGATCATTGCCTTGGATATCATCATAATTATTTGCTTTCCTATCAATTGCCCAATAGTAATTTGTTTACCCACCGTATGTTGTTTTCTTGAGAGAAGCCTCTAGTGAAAACTATGGCCCCCGGGTCTATCTTTTATCATATAAACATCCTAAAAATACCTTGCTGAAATTTTCTTTTATTTATTTTATTTTGTATTTTTGTCAGATCTATCTATAAAAAACTATACAATTTAATCTTGCTCGTAACCGTTGAGGCATTGACAACCCCTCTACGCGTTGTGTTGCAAGTATTTGTTGTTGTGTGCAGGTGTTGTTTACATAGTGTTGCTTGGTTCTCTTACTGGATTGATAACCTTGGTTTCATAGCTGAGGGAAACACTTATCTCTACTATACTGCATCATCCTCTCCTCTTCAAGGAAATCCCAACGCAGCTCACAAGTAGTAGGAAGAATTTCTGGCGCCGTTGCTGGGGAGACATCATCAACATCTATTAAGTACCTACGCATAAACTTTCATCTCCTTGCATTTATTTTATTTGCCTTTGCCTCTTGTTTTCATCTCCCCCACTTCTAAAAAGTTTTTACAAAAGTACAAAAATATTTTTTGTTTGCCTTTTTTGCTTGTTTCCTCTTTTGCTTGCCTTTTGTCTTCATGTCAACACACCAAAAACCAAAAAAAGAACTAAGAAAATTAAAGACATATGGATCCTCATCCACTTGCTAATCTTGTCAAAAGATCCAGTTATGTTGAACCAATAGCTAGTGGGTTGAGTGCACTAGATTATCTTTGTGAAGTTTTGCTTGAAGATCGTGGATCTGAAAATTGTGATGAAGTGTTAGAAGGAGAAATTTATAAAGTGATTCACGGTAGCTCCTTGAATGAAAAGCATGATTGCAAGGATGTTATTATAAATTCTATTAATGTCAATTGTGTTAATGATATGCAAAACCCCAAGCTTGGGGATGATGATTTTGTTATGTCCACTACTTATTGCAATGATCATGATTGGGGTGATAATGCTTATTATGATCTTGAAAATTTATTTAAGCCTCATGATGAACATATTTGCAATAATATTGAAAGTGGGTTTGGAAGAGCGTCAACTTTAGGTAATAATGATCCCACTACTTTGGAGAACTATCAATCTTGTAATTTTTTTGATAAAGGTGGGTTTGGAGAGGTCATGACTTTAGTTGATGTTAATCCCACTATCTTGGAGGATTATAAAACTTTTATGCATGTGGATCATGAAGAGAAAAATTTATATGATAGCTAGCTATATTGTTGAATTTGATTATGATCCTACATGTAATTATTATGAGAGAGGAAAATATGATTATGATCCTCTCATTATGTTGAGATTGTCAATGTTTTATTCCTCTCCTTTGCATATGCTAGATATTTCTTGTCTTGATAATTTGTTTGCATATAAAATGCTTATGCATAGGAAGTATGTTAGACTTACATGTGTTTGTCACATGTATTATGATGCTCTCTTTGTGCTTCAATTCTTATCTTTCATGTGAGCATCATTAAAATCTCAAAGCCTCTCTTAATGGCTATAAAGAAATATCTTGTTGGGAGGCAACCCAATAGTTATCTTAAATTTTCTTGTTTTTTTTGTGTTCACACAATTATGCAACTGTTATGATTGTGTTTTTATGTTTTAATTAGTGTTTGTGCCAAGTAAATCCTTTAGGGTGATGTTGGATGATAGTTGATTTGATTCTGTGAAAAAATAGAAACTTTTTTGTCCAATACTGGAATTTTGTAAATTCACGAAAATCTGATAAAATTCTGAATTTTCTGCACATGATTAATATACAAATTGCCCACATCGTCCCAATTTTTCAGAATTTTTGGAGTTATGGAAGTATGGTTAATGTTCAGATTGCTATAGACTATTCTGTTTTTGACAGATTCTGTTTTTGATGCATTGTTTTGTTTGTTTTGATGGAACTATGGATTGTATCGGGGGGTATAAGCCATGGAAAAGTTAGAATACAATAGCTATAATGCAAAAATAAAATATGAATGGATTTGCAATATTACTTAAAGTGTTGATTTGCTTTATTATACTAACGGATCTCATGAAGGTTTTTGTTAAGTTTTGTGTGATTGAAGTTTTCAAGTTTTGGGTGAGATCATGATGGATGAAGGAATAAGGAGTGGCAAAAGCCTAAGCTTGGGGATGCCGAGGCACCCCAATGTAATATTCAAAGACTCCCAAGCAACTAAGCTTGGGGATGCCCCAGAAGGCATCCCCTCTTTCTTCTAACGACCATCGGTAATTTTACTTGGAGCTATATGTTTATTCATCACATATCATGGGTTTTGCTTGGAGCGTCATGTATGATATGAGTCTTTGCTTTGTTTGCTATTTAGTTTGTCACGATCATCCTTACTGAACACACCTATTTGAGAGAGCCGTATGTTATCATGATTTATTAGAATTGCTCTTTGTGTTTCACTTATTTTTTTTTGAGCTAGGCAATTGCTGTATGTGCTTCACTTAAATCTTTTAGAGCACGGTGGTGATTAAATTTTGAATAAATACTTGAACTCTCATGCTTCACTTAAATTATTCTGGGAGTTGACATGATCATGTTTTAAAGAAATGCACTCGCATGCTTCACTTATAGTATTTTGAGAGTTGATATATGAATTTTTTTGAAGAAATATTTGTGCTCTCGTGCTAATCTTAAATCTTTTCGAGAGTTGATAATAGCAATGGTAATTTGCACGAGATATGAATTTGGTCCCAAAGTGATGAATATTCAAGAGGGATATAATAAAAAAATTCATGAAAAGATCATTGGATATTAAAAACTTGATTCCTTGCAATAGTTTTGCGATATGGAAATAGTAATATGTGAATCATGTTGGTGAGAAATTATGCTTTAGTAAGAATATTGGTCTTAAGTTGTGTGATTCCCTATGCAAGCACGAAAGTCAATAGTTATGCAATGAAGTTACATCCTACTTGTGGTGCATTATTTAGTGTTAGTTATGTTCAATGCATGTTTATGATTGTTTTTGTTTTTTGGTTGGTCGCTTCCCAATCTATTTGCTAGCCTTCATTTGTACTAAGCGGTAATGCTGCTTGTGCATCCAAAACCTTAAACCCAAGTTGTGCCAAATGAGTACACCACTATATGTGGTGTTTCCTTACTGTTCCAAGTAAATTTGTATGTGCCAACTCTAATATTCAAAATAAATTTCCATTTTTTCTGCCTGTACCGCTCATGAAGCGGCAGGGGGTGGCCAATATTTTCCATGCTAGGTATTTTATTCTCAAGATGAGTGTTTATTCACTTGTCATTGCACGAGAGTGTGGCAGGTAATAGGGATGCCCAGTCCCGAAATGAAAATAATAATAATATGATGTTAATAATAAATTCCTTGGAAAGTGTTTGTATGGAAGGCACCCGTGGATACGGCTAGCCATGGATTGTGTAAGAATGGTGGAAAGGAAATTAACTTTATTTTCTGTTTGGGAACCGCCTATGATTTACCTAGCATGGAAGATATTGGGAATTCTCGTTCGGTTTCGTTGACAGGAAAAGCATGCCTCTCAAAATAATTTTATCTCTCAATTTAAGCTATGAGCTCTGGCACCTCTACAAATCTCTGCTTCCCTCTGCGAAGGGCCTTTCTATTTACTTTTATTCAACTTTTATTTTAATTTTGAGTCTCCAGCTTCTCTTATAAAGCACCAACTAGGGAACACTATTGTCATACATGTGCATTGTATGTAGCTAATATTTGAGTGTATTTCATGAATGGATCAATGATTGAGCATAATGGGCTCGGGATAGCTTTCTTTAGCATTGATATTTTGAAAGACATGGTTGCTTGTTGATATGCTTGAGTATTGATGCCCTCATGTCAAATGATAGACAATTGCTTTGAATCGTTCAAGTCCAAATGTCCATGCTATAAAAGAAAAGAGTGTATGATGAATATGATAGGTAGCATTCCACATCAAAAATTCTGTTTTTATCATTTACCTACTCGAGGACGAGCAGGAATTAAGCTTGGGGATGCTTGATATGTCTCCAACGTATCTATAATTTTTTATTGTTCCATGCTATTATAGTATCAATCTTGGATGTTTTATATACATTTACAAGCAACTTTATATCATTTTTTGGGACTAACCTACTAACTTAGTGCCCAGTGCAAGTTGCTATTTTTTGCTTGTTTTTTACTTTGCAGAATATCAATACCAAACGAAGTCCAAATGCCACGAAACTATTTGGAGATTTTTTCTGGCAATAAGAGACCCTGGAAGCTTCGGGAAGGAACGAGAAGACAAAGTAGTGGTCCACTAAGCACCAGGGCACGCCCTGGTACCTAGTGGGGCCCACGAGCCTTCGTTTGACCTAACTCTGCCTCTATAAATTCCCTAAAATCAGAAAACCTACCAAGGAGTCCACGAAATACTTTTTCTGCCATCGCAAGCCTCTGTTCTCAAGAGATCCCATCTGGGGACTCTTTCTAGCACTCTGCCAGAGGGGGGATCGATCACGAAGGGGTTCTTCATCAACCTTGCTGCCCCTACGATGATGCGTGAGTAGTTTACCACAAACCTACGGGTCCATAGTTAGTAGCTAGATGGCTTCTTCTCTCTCGACGTTCTTCAATACAATGTTCTCCTTGATGTTCTTGGAGTTCTATCCGACGTAATTATTTTTTGCGGTGTGTTTGTTGGGATCCGATGAATTGTGAGTTTATGATCAGATCTATCCTTGAAAATTATTTGAGTTTTCTCTGCACTCTTTTATGCATGATTAATATAGCCTCGTATTTCTTCTCTGGTTTGTTGGTTTGGTTTGGCCAACTAGATTGATTTATCTTGCCATGGGAAGAGGTGCTTTGTAATGGGTTTGATCTTGCGGTGCTCAATCCCAGTGACAAAAAGGGACATGACACCTATGTATCGTTGCTATTAAGGGAAAAAAGATGAGGTTTATTCATACGTGAGTTTATCTTGTCTACATCATGTCATCTTGCTTAAAGCATTACTCCGTTCTTCCATGAACTTAATACACTAGATGCATGCTGGATAGCGGTCGATGTGTGGAGTAATAGTAGTAGATGCAGAACCGTTTCGGTCTACTAATCTTGGACGTGATGCCTATATACTTGATCGTTGCCTTGGATATCGTCATAATTATTTGCTTTTCTATTAATTGCCCAACTATAATTTGTTTACCCACCGTATGCTATTTTCTCGAGAGAAGCCTCTAGTGAAAACTATGGCCCCCGGGTCTATCTTTTATCAAATAAATATCCTAAAAATAACTTGCTGAAATTTTCTTTTATTTATTTTATTTTGTATTTTTGTCAGATCTATCTATCAAAAACTATACAATTTAAACTAGCTCATAACTGTTGAGGGATTGATAACCCCTCTACGCTTTGGGTTGCAAATATTTGTTGTTTGTGTGCACATGCTGTTTACATAGTGTTGCTTGGTTCTCCTACTGGATTGATAACCTTGGTTTCATAACTACGGGAAATACTTATCTCTACTGTACTACATCATCCTCTCCTCTTCGAGGAAATCCCAATGCAGCGCACAAGTAGCAGCTGGGTAGGACAAAAGATGTCATGCAAGTTATTTTCCATAAGCACGTATGACTATATACGGAATACATGCCTACATTACATTGATGGATTGGAGCTAGTTCTGTGTCTCCCTAGGTAATAACTATTACATGATGAATGTTATGCAACAGAATTATCCATCACCGATCCAATGCCTACGAGCTTTTCATATATTGATCTTTGCTAAGTTACTACTATTGCTACTACTGTCACAATTGCTACAAAACTACTGTTATCGTTACTATTGCTGTTACCATCACTGCTATCACTATCAAATTACCATACTACTGTGCTACTGACCACTCTAATGCAGAAATTTAGTCTCCAGGTGTGGTTGAATTGACAACTCAACTGATAATACTTGCAAATATTCTTTGGCTCCCATTGTGTCCAATCAATAAATTTGGGTTGAATACTCTACCCTCGAAAATTGTTGTGATCCCCTATACTTGTGGGTTATCAAGACCTTTTTTTGGCGCCTTTGCTAGGGAGCATAGCTATATTTGTTGAGTCACTTGGGATTTATATCTATTGATCACTATGAAGAATCTTAAGGATGATAGAACCAAGATCGTTCCCTCTAAGATGAGGGGAGGTAAGGAACTGTTATCTAGCTCTGCACTTGATCCGCCTTCTCTTTTGAGTAAGCTTGCAACACCACCACCTGCTATTAATTCTGATATGTCGCAAGTAATTGATGATGCTACTTATGCTATGAATGATGCTTATGATGATGCTAGTACTTTGCTTGATAAGACTGTGCCACTAGGTGAATTTCTTGATGAACAACTTGCTAAAGCTAAAGAAATTGAAAATGCTGAAACTGATGAGATTACTGAAACTGATGAGATTATTGAGATTGAAAATTATGAAACACCTATTCGACCTAGCTCTCCTAGATATGAACTGCCTAAGATACCTGAGGGTTATGTTATGGAAGGAGAGGTTGCTAGAGATTTTCTTGCTTGTAAGGATAGAGATAATCTTAAGAAATTACTATGCAAGTTGAAAGAAAAATCTTTGAATGCTAGAATGAAATATGATCCTAAGTTTGCTACTTCACCTATCTTTATTACTGATAAGGATTATGAATTCTCTGTCGACCCAGAGTTAATTACTTTGGTTGAATCTGATCCTTTCCATGGCTATGAAACTGAAACTATTGTGGCACAACTTACTAAATTAAATGATATAGCGTCCCTATTTTTTCATGAGGAAAAAAATCGCTATTACTATATTCTTAAGTTATTTCCTTTCTCATTAAAGGGTGATGCTAAAATATGGCATAATACTCTTGCTCCTGGTTGTGTGCGTAGTCCCCAGGATATGATTTATTACTTATTTGAAAAATATTTTCCTGCTCATAAGAAACAAGCTGCCTTACAGGAAATATTTAACTTTGTGCAAATTGGGGAAGAGAGTCTCCCACAAGCTTGGGGGAGGCTTCTCCAACTACTTAATGCTTTGCCTGATCATCCTCTTAAGAAAAATGAAATACTTGATATCTTCTATAATGGACTAACCAATGCTTCTAGGGACTATCTAGATAGTTGTGCTGGTTGTGTTTTCAGGGAATGAACTATTGAACAAGCGGAAGAATTACTGAATAATATATTGAAGAATGATAATGATTGGACACTTCCTGAACCACCGCCTGAGCCCACTCCAAAGAAGAGGGGTATTTTATTTCTCAGTCCTGAAGATATGCAAGAAGCAAACAAATGCATGAAGGAAAAGGATATTAAAGCTGAAGATGTTAAGAATTTGCCACCTATTGAAGAAATACATGGTCTTGACACACCACCATAGGTGGTAGAGGTAAATTCTTTGATAAATTTTGATGAAGCAGATATTCCTTATAATAAATCTCCTAGTCAATGCTTGTATGAATTTGACAACTATATTATTAAGCAAGATCATTTCAATGCAAATGTTATGAAACAGTTGAAACGAAATGCTTACATGATTGATCGCTTGAGTGACTTGCTGTTTAGAATTGTTAATGATGTCAAAGGTGCAAGTAAACATGCATCTATGGTCCAAACCCAGTTAGAACAAGTTTCCAAATCTCAAAGTGAATTCTCGATGAAATGAATAACATAAATAAATAATCATGCTGTTAGAGCAATGACTAGAGGAGGTAGAATGACTCAGGAGCCACTTTATCCTGAAGTTCACCCCAAAAGAATTGAAATAGACTCTCAAAGAACTAATATTGATGCACCTAGTCCATGCAAAAAGAAAAAGAAAAAGAAAAATGAAGGGACTTTGCATACTTATAGTGAATCTGAGATAGAAAAACCTTCTGAGGATAATAATGATGTCTCTATTTCTGATGCTGAAACACAATCTGGTAATGAACATTCACCTAGTGATAATGATAATGACAATGATGATGTTCATGTAGATGCTCAACAAGATAATGATAAAGAACCCGACAATGATGTTGAAATAGAACCTGGTGTTGATCTTGATAACCCACCTGCTAAAAATAAACGTTATGATAAAAGAGATTTTGTTTCTAGAAAACATGGTAAAGAAAGAGATCCATGGGTTCAGAAACCCATGCCCTTTCCACCTAAACCATCTAAGAAAAAAGATGATGAAGAATTTGAACGCTTTGCTGAAATGCTTAGGCCAGGCTTTTCGCGCACTCGTTTGACTGATATTTTAAAGATGCCCCTTATGCTAAATACATGAAAGAAATTGTTACTAATAAAAGAAAAATGGGATAATTGTATTCATACCCTTAGTTGTGTCCCCCTCAACCGAATTGCCCCTAGTTTTTGAAAACACATGGTCTTGCCCAACCCACTTTGTCGTCTTGTGCTTTTGCCCTTTGACCGTTTGACCGTCACTTTGAAAACTTCATAACTAATTCATACTAAATCAGAAAAATGGAAATAAGATACCAAAATGTTTGGAAAAACATCACATGTATGTCAATGTCATTTGCATTCATGACAAAAGTGTTGGTAAGTGCCCATCCGAGTTTTAGCTCTTATCATACCACCATGAACAGGAAAATCTAAAAAAATTCAAAAAATTCAAGAAAAATTTGGTGGCAAAGAATTGCAAATGTTTTAAGTGCTTGCCAAGTTTCATGAGGGAATGACATTCATGGAAGTCATGGCAAAAAAAACAATGAACACTCGAAAATAGATTTTTTTTTGCCACGAATGTCATTCCCTCATGAAACTCGGCAAGCACTTAAAACATTTGCAATTCTTTGCCACCAAATTTTTCTTGAATTTTTCAATTTTTTTTAGATTTTCCTGTTCATGGTAGTATGATAAGAGCTAAAACTCGGATGGGCACTTACCAACACTTTTGTCATGAATGCAAGTGGCATTGACATACATGTGATGTTTTTCCAAACATTTTGGTATCTTATTTGCATTTTTCTGATTTAGTATGAATTAGTTATGAAGTTTTCAAAGTGACGGTCAAACGGTCAAAGGGCAAAAGCAAAAGACGACAAAGTGGGTTGGGCAAGACCACTTGTTTTAAAAAACAAGGGGCAATTCGGTTGAGGGGGACACAACTAAGGGTATGAATACAATTATCCGAAGAAAAATACCTGAAGCTGAAATCTCCACCATGCTTGCTAATTATTCTTTTAAGGATGGAGTACCTAAGAAACTAGGAGATCCAGGGATACCAACTATACCATGTTCCATTAAAAGAAGTTATGTCAAAACTGCTTTATGTGATTTGGGAGCCGGTGTTAGTGTTATGCCTGTCTCTTTATATTAAAGACTTAATTTGAATAAACTCACACCTACTGAAATATCATTGCAAATGGCTGACAAATCAACTGCCATACCTATCGGTGTTTCTGAGGATGTGCCCGTTGTAGTTGCAAATGTTACTATCTTAACAAACTTTGTTATACTTGATATGCCCGAGGAAGACAACATGTCGATTATCCTTGGTAGACCCTTTTTGAATACTACAGGGGATGTTATTGATTGCAACAAAAGCAAGGTCACTTTTCATATCAATGGTAATGAGCATACGGTGCACTTTCCGAAGAAACAATTTCAAGTGAATGGTATTAATGTTATTGAAAAAACTCCGACAATTACCATTTGAAGTTTTCAACTTCCTCTTCCTACTGCCAAAAAGAAATATGAAATACTTATTGTAGGGGATAAGCATATTCCCGTTGAGGTAACATAGTGTTATACGAAGATTCTTCGGTTTCATGTTAATCGAAAATAGTTTGTTAATAAGACCTGATCAACCTTATTAATGGATTCTTTTTGAGAGACACATGGCCGATGAATTTAGTAAGCAAAACCGTCTGTCCCTACCTTTTGTTTTCTGTTATTTTTAGTTAAATGCAATAAAATGCCATGTCCACCCTATTTTCTGAATTATTTGTGCAATAAAAAATAGCCCAAAAATAAAAGTGCTCAGAATGACATGAAATTTTAACACGATTATTTTCTAAATATTTAAGAATTTTTGGCACTGAAAACGCCACGGGGGGGGGGGGTGCCCCAGGTGCCCACTAGGCACCAGGGCGCGCCCTGGTGGGTAGTGGGCCCCACGAGGACCCCCTCACTTATTCTCTTAGCCCACATAGTCACTCACCTTTAGAAAAAAAATCCTGTAGCTATCTCTCTCTCTCTCTCTCTCTCTCTCTCTCCTGTTCTTACTCCCAAACCTGCGATTTTCGATATCTTGGCTCGAAACTCCATTTCCGAAACTGTTTTGGGGGATTGCCACTTGGTATGTGACTCCTCCGTTGCTCCAATTAGTTTTTGCTTTAGTGGTTTATATTTTGAGTAATTAGCTATGCTTGGTGCTACTGGAAATGAGCTTGCATGTTGGATTCTTTGAGTTCCAAGTAGTTTGAATGCTTGATATAGCCTCTAGACATCCATATGATTAGTTGCTATCAATCTTGTGAAGTTTTATTGATATGTGGTCCAAAAATTTCAGAAATTGTTCAGAGATAAAATGAACCTCTTTAGGAGGATTTCTCCGAGGTAGAGGTCCTCAGAGGCATCGTCGAGTGAGGACTCGATACGAGAAGCCTATGTTGAACCAAGGGCAAGCTCGGTACGAGATGCCGATACCAAATCGTGCCTATGGCCGTGTGACGAGTTCATGATATGTGCGTGTATTAAAGAAGAATTTGATTAACATGTTCATAACACTGAGCTCGCTCCCTTCATCGTTGTTAAGTGTATTCAACATTACAATCTTACTCACTCGTTCACCAAAAAATTTAAGTACCATTCTCGTGATTCAAGAGTCTCATTTTATCTTTAGGATAGAGCCCTTAGTATGCCTTTAGAAGAATTCCGTAGTGCATGCAAAATTCCATATTGGGTTCGCTAGATGAACCACCAAAATCTGATTATGAGATGTTCCTGAATAGCCTCTGCTACGGTGAGGATAGGGGGTTACACAAGCTAGAATAAAAGGCATACAATTTCCCTCCATCCGTTACTTTGCACTTTTTAATGGCAAATGCATCGTGGGCAAACAAGACTGCAGTACACTTTGTGCCCCGGACTTGAGCCTCATACATACTGCTTTAACAGGCATTAAACGATATAATCTTGGAGCAATTGTTGCAAGGAGGCCGTGATTGCTTGTATCTGTGTTGGTATTTCCCCGAAGAGGAGAGGATGATGTAGCACAGCAACGGTAAGTATTTCCCTCAGTTATGAAACCAAGGTTATCAATCCAGTAGGAGAACCAAGCAACACTATGTAAACGGTACCTGCACACAAATAACAAATACTTGCAACCCAACGCGTAAGAGGGGTTGTCAATCCCTCCACGGTATTGAGATAGATTAAATTGTATGAGATTTGATAGATAGATCTGACAAAAACACAAAATAAAATAAATAAAGAAAGAGTGCAACAAGGTATTTTGGGGCTTTTGGAATAATAGATCTGAAAATTATGTGATAGGAAATAGACCCGGGGGCCGTAGATTTCACTAGTGGCTTCTCTCGAGAAAATAGCATACGGTGGGTAAACAGATTACTGTTGGGCAATTGACAGAAGAGCAAATAATTATGACGATATCCAAGGCAATGATCATGTATATAGGCATCATGTCCAAGATTATGTAACACCCCCAGTGGTTAACTACAGTAATCCTCTTTTGATAATGCCAAGTCATCATGATCAACAGTGCTTAATCATCATTAGTAACATATCCCTTTTCAAATTCAAATTCAAATGGAAATTTAAACTAAAAGTGAAAATGAAAGTTGTCCAAACCCAGAAACTGAAATGCTCATTAAATGGCAAATATTCCAGAGACAATTCTAAAATCATAACCAACATTCACTAAATTAATTAACTGACTCAAACAGCAGTAAAACAACACTATTTAATCCCTTTTTAATTAAATAAAATCCCAAATGAAAACCTTTGGACTCAAAACCATTATATTGCAGTGGCTTATAATGCACCATATTTATTTGGGCTAGTCTCATATTTTACAAAAGTGGTTTGAAATAAAAACAAAAGACAAAACAAAACAGTAACAAAAGAAAAACAAACAGAAATAGAAAAGAGCCCACCACCACCTGGGCTCTAGTCTACAGGGAGACCCAGCCCACTCCCCCTCGCTCGTCCCTAACCTCCCGCTCATCCCCCTCTCGCTGTCAGCTCACGCGCACACGCCGCCCTGGCCCCCCCTCGCTCCGCTCGACAGCGAGCCCCGCGCCCGCTGTGGAGGGATAAGGCCACCCCCCTGCGCCCCCCCGAGCCCCCTCTGGCCTCGCTTTTCTCTCTTCTCCCTCTCTGTCTCCACCCCCGATCGCCGCCATGGCCATGCCTCCGTGAGCAGCGTGGCCACCATCTCCCCTCTCCGTTCCGAGCGGTCCTGGAGCCCCATCATCATCATCCTCATCGACCTGAAGTGGTGGATCGAGCTGGAGCGCCACTACGGCTCACCATCGGCCCGTTCCCCTCACCGGACGTCGCCGTCGATCTGCTCCGCACCGTCCTCCCCGTGCTTCTTCGAGTTCGGTGCCCATCTCTGTGAGCATGCGTGCATCTTTTCCCCTTAGCCCGAGCTCGATTTCGAGCTCCGACGCCGTTTGCCGCAAGGCCGAGCTCCGGCCGCCGCCACCGCACCTCGTGCCGCTGCTGTAGTGTGGCTCTGGCTCCACCGAGCGCGCCACCGAGTTCGTGCCATTGCGTAGCCGCCGCCTAGTCACTTAGTTAGACCGCTGGAGCCCCGCCTCGACGTTTTCGTGCACCACCGAACTCCGGCCGTCGCCGCGAGCTTCGTTCCGGCGAACTCCGGCCACCCCAGCTCGCGAGATTGCCACAGAGCAACTCGGTTCGTTCCCCGCTTTCGACCGAGCCGCTCCCCGCGCTAAAAGAGCCCCTGTGGGCGATTTCCAGCGAGCTCCGGCCGTCCCCGCCGCGTCTCGCCTCACCGGCGGCCGACGCTGACCGGGAGCCCACGTGGCCCCGCGGGCCCCGCCCCGTGCCACTGACCACGGACCCCACTGGGCCCCTATGACCCAGTCAACGCTGACTTGGCGGCCCATGTCACTGACATGTGGGCCCCGCCCGTTTAAATCGGTTTTAAAAATAAACAAACTGTTGATTAAAATGTTAATTGATTAATTAGTTAATTAATCGCTAATTACTCACTGACAGGTGGGGCCACACCCCTGTTAATTAGTTTTAGTTAAATTTAAACCCTGGATTAGCCCTGTGTCTATGACATGTGGGCCCCACACGTCAGGTTTGACCGGGTCAGCCCCAGTTGACCGCTGACGTCACCTCTACGTCATGCTGACGTCACCCCCACACTGTTCTGGATAATGTTGATTTAATTGAATCCAGAAATTCCAGAAATTAATAAAAACTTTAGAAAATCATATCTTTTAATCCGTAACTCCGATGAAAATAATTTATATATGAAAAATGATCAGAAAATTGAGACGAATCCGAATATGCTACCCACATACCTGTTAGATGCCTCTAACTAACTGAACATGCAACTTTTTGCCTGTTTCAGATAAATGAATAGTGCATGACTCTAATAAAATAAATCCAAACAAATTCCTAAAATAACTAAATGACTTAGACATGTCTTCAGGCAACCCTGCACTGCACGTTAGCGTAGCCTGCTTTGTGTTGCTCCTGTTTACTGTGTGTTTATACTGTTTTCTCCCCCTCTTCTCTCTCGTTAGACCCCGATACAGTTCCCAGTACCGACGCAGCTCCGGAGCCCGACGCCACCATTGACGACCTTGCCCTTGCCGCCGAGCAACAAGGCAAGCACCCCCCTTTTTGAGCATACCGATACCGCCTATTCTTTCTCTCTCATGCTTGCATTAGAATTGCTGCTGCTACTGCTTTACCTATTCTGATGCATAGCCTGTTTATTCTAACCTGCTATTGAAACCTTACCTGCTTATCCTAAACGGTCTAGTATAAGCTGGGTAGAGACCTATCAGTGACCCCACTTATCCCGACTGCCCCGCTAGATTATCTGAAGACCCGATCAACAGGATTGAAGACCTAGACCCCGGCACCGCACATCACCCCCCTTAGTTGTAACGACACTGCAGTGTTACTATCGAGTGCCGAGGGTGATACCTCGTGTAGCACTTCTGATGTTAACTCTATAGAGTAGCTAATCGGCCGTGGTCATCGAGGGTGATTCCTCCTTCACCGCTTCCGATAACGACGCCGTCGTACAACACCTCATATGTGAACCCAGCGAGGATGATTCCTCCGAGTTCACCTTGACGTATATATCGGGTAGGAATCCAACGAGGGTGATACCTCGGATTCCCCCTAATGTTATGGACACACGGATACTTGGACTATACTATTGTTACTTGGAAAGGTGGGTCGACCCTGAGGGGTACCCGCGTGTGATGTGAAGACGGGTTGCCTGGATGGTGCCCGAGTGATGAATACGAGGCGTGGCCGAGCATTCTTAGCCCTTGCCGCAAGTCTTCGAGACGGGGCGACGAGGTCACATCGATCGTGAGTCTCTGCTCGTTACCGCACCCCCAAGGTACTAACGGTTTGGATATGTGATCTGAGTGGGCCTCTGGCCCGATAGCACTAACCATCACGTGGGCATAGTGTGGGCGTTCTACATCGTAGCATCAGCCGAAAGCTCTGACAGACGTCCGGTTCAGCATTGCGGCACGGTCGGATCGTGTCGTCCACCCGAGGCGATGCTGGTATCCACCCTGTGCGCAATGACCCGGAGGGTGAGGGGCGATGGCCAAGACCCCCTTGCGCTTAGGATGTAGACCGGCGGGGACCTCTCTGCTGAGTTGTAGGTAGGGTTGCGGTGTGTCGTTTGGCCGAGACCGGGCATGACCCGGAAAAGTGTGTCTGGCCGGAGTTAAGCGAGCGTGATGGGTAAGTTGGTGCACCCCTGCAGGGAAGAACTAATCTATGCATCTCCAGATCCTCGGTAACGGACACTCGGAGTTGTATCCCAATCGATACAACTAGAATTGGATACTATGGCTCTGGGATTGCTTCTCGCAGGGAGTCGAGAAGGGATCTCCGGACGAGGTTGATGACTGTATGCCTCTGGGATTGCTTTCTCGCAGGGAGACGAGAAAGGATCTCTGGGTGAGGTTGAGACTTAATGATACTACTATTTATACGGTACTAATCTACACTCTTCTAATGCTGCAAGACCTCTGAAGATGCTAGTCTTCGATAGGACTAGGCCTTCTCTCTATTCTGGCTTTTCTGCAGCCCAGTCCACATATACAGCCTCTCTTTGATAATGTTGCATATGTAGTGTAGATCCTTGCTTGCTGAGTACTTCGGATGAGTACTCACGGTTGCTTTGCTTTCTTTTACCCCCATATCCTTTTTGATGCAACCAGATTTCGGACCCCCGAATACAGCTGCCCCCGCCGATGATCGCTACTACTACCCCGAGGGTGGTTATTACTACGAGCTTGCCGACGACCAGGAGTAGGTTAGGAGGGTCCCAGGCAGGAGGCCTGCGCCTTTCGATCGTAGTGTTTTATTTTTCCACGCCTCTTTAAAGGCCTTTCTGTTTCTGTTTCATATCTGTACTCAGATATCTAATGCTTCCGCTGATGCGTGTATGCAAGCTTATGTATTCGAGCCCTCGAGGCCCCTGGCTTGTAATATAAAACTTGTATGACTTTTTTTATGTTTAGAGTTGTGTTGTGATATCTTCCCGTGAGTCCTTAGGCTTGATCGTGTGCATTTGCGTGTATGATTAGTGCACGATTGAGCCGGGGGCGTCACAGATTAGTAGACCGACTCCTGCCTGCATCTACTACTATTACTCCACACATCGACCGCTATCCAACATGCATCTAGTGTATTAAGTTCATGAAGAAAACGGAGTAATGCAATAAGAACGATGACATGATGTAGACAAGATCTATTCATGTAGGAATAGACACCATCTTTTTATCCTTAATAGAAATGATACATGTGTGCCTCGCTACCCCTTCTGTCACTGGGTGAGGACACCGCAAGATCGAACCCATCACAAAGCACCTCTTCCCATGGCAAGAAAAATCAATCTAGTTGGCCAAACCAAACCAAAGTTTCGGAGAAGAAATACGAGGCTATAACAATCATGCATAAAAGAGTTCAAAGAAGACTCAAATAATATTCATAGATAGATCTGATTACAAACTCACAATTGATCGGATCCCAACAAACACACCGCAAAAAGTCATTACATCAAATAGATCTCCAAGAACATCAAGGAGAACTTTGTATTGAGAATCAAAAAGAGAGAAGAAGCCATCTAGCTACTGCCTACGGACCCATAGGTCTGTGGTAAACTACTCACGCATCATCGGAGGAGCACCAATGAGGATGATGAACCCCTCCGTGATCGTTTCCCCCTCCGGCAAGGCGCCGGAAAAGGGCTCTAGATTGGATCTCGTGGTTCTGGAACTTGCGGCGGCTGGAATTGCTTGTTGTCGACTCCCCAAGGGTTTCTGGAATATTTTTGTATTTATAGAGCTGAGAGGCAGTGGAGAGGGGGCCTGTGGGCCCCACTACCCACTAGGGCGCGCCAGGGGCCTCTGGCGCGCCCTGGTGCCTTGTGGGCCCCACGAGCCTCCCCTCAGGTACTTCCTTGGCGCCCAAGTTGTCTTCTGGGCAGAAAAAAATCTCCAAAAAGTTTGGTGGCATTTGGACTTCGTGTGGTACTGATATTCTGCGAAGTCAAAAACAAGCAAAAAAACAACAACAGGCACTGGGCACTATGTCAATAGGTTAGTCACAAAAAATGATATAAAGTTGCTACAAAACGAATACAAAACATTCAAGATTGATAATATAACAGCATGGAACAATAAAAAATTATAGATATGTTGGAGACGTATCACCATCCCCAAGCTTAATTCCTGCTCATCCTCGAGTAGGTAAATGATAAAAATAGAATTTTTGATGTGGAATGTTGTCTAACATGTTCATATCATAATCTTTTCTTTTGTAGCATGGACATTTGGACTTTTAGATGATTCAAAACAATAGTCTATATTTGACATGATGACATCAATACTCAAGCATATCAACAAGCAACCATGTCTTTCAAAATATCAACACTAAAGAAAGCTATCCCTAGCCCATTATGCTCAATCATTGATCTATTCACGAAACACACTCGAATATTAACTACATCCAATGCACAAGTATGATCATAGTGCTCCCTAGTTGGTGCTTTATAAGAGAAGATGGAGACTCAAATAAAAGTAAAATTTGCATAAAGTAAATAGATAGGCCCTTCGCAGAGGGAAGCAGAGATTTGTAGAGGTGCTAGAGCTCAAAGCTTAAATTGAGATATAAAATTATTTTGAGAGGCATGCTTTTCCCGTCAACGAAAACGACCAAGAATTCCCAATACTTTCCATGCTAGATATATCATAGGCGGTTCCCAAACAAAAAATAAAGTTTATTCCTTTTTCCACCATTCTTTCACAATCCATGCTAGCCGTATCCACGGGTGCCTTCCATACCAACACTTTCCAAGGAATTTATTATTGAACAACATAAATAAAATTTCTTTGCATTTTGGGACTGGGCATCCCTATTACCTTTGCCACACTCTCGTGCAATGACAAGTGAATAAACACTCATCTTGAGAATAACACATCTAGCATGGAAAATATTAGCCACCCGCTGTCGCTTCATGAGCGGTACGAACACACAAAAAGGAAATTTATTTTGAAAATTAGAGTTGGCACATACAAATTTACGTAGAACGGCATGGAAATACCGCATATAGGTAGGTATGGTTGACTCATTTGGCACAACTTGGTTTAAGGAGTTTGGATGCAGAAGCAGTATTCCCACTTAGTAAAAGGAAAAGCTAGCAAATAGATTGAGAAGCAACCAACCAAAAATAAAAAATTCTCATAAACGAGCATTAAGCATAACTAACACCGAATAATGCACCACAAGTAAGATGTAATTTCATTGCATAACTATTGACTTTCATCCTTGCATAGGGAATCTCAAACCTTAACACCAATATTCTTACTAAAGCATAATTACTTACCAACATGACTCACATATTACTATCATCGTATCTCAAAACTATTGCAAAGAATCAAGTTTATAATTTCCAATGATCTTCATGAAAGTTTTTATTATATCCCCCTTGAATATATATCACTTTGGGACTATTTTCATATATTACCATTGCTTATGACAAGCTCTCAAATAAATTTAAGTGAGGAACATGAGCATAAATAATTTTCATCATCTCTCAAAATAATATGAGTGAAGCATGAGAAGATGTTTCTTTCAAATTTCACTAACTCTCAAAATAATGTAAGTGAAGCATGAGAGCATATTTCTTCAAAATTAAGAACACCACCATGCTAAAAAAGATATAAGTGAAGCACTAGAGCAATTCCATAGCTCAAAAAATTTAAGTGAAGCACATAGAGCAATTCTAATAAATCATAGCATCATCATGGATCTCTCAAATAGGTGTGTCTAGTAAGGATAATTGTGACAAAATAAAAAGAAAAACAAGCAAAGACTCGTATAATACAAGACGCTCCAAGCAAAACTCATGATATGTGACGAATAAAAATATAGCCCAAGTAATATTACCGATGGTCGTTAGAAGAAAGAGCGAATGCCTTCCAGGGCATCCCCAAGCTTAGTTGCTTGGTTCTCCTTGAATATTACCTTGGGGTGCCATGGGTATCCCCAAGCTTAGGCTCTTTTCACTCCTTATTCCTTCATCCATCATGATCTCACCCAAAACTTGAAAACTTCAATCACACAAAACTTAACAAAAACCTTCGTGAGATCCGTTAGTATAAGAAAACCAATCTTTACTTTAATTGATGTTGCAAACCCATTCATATTTTGTTATTGCTTTATACCTACTGTATTCTAACTTTACCATGGGTAAAACCTCCGGGTATGGTCCATAGATTTATCAAAATAAGCACACAGTGCAACAAAAACAGAATTTGTCAAAAATAGAAGAGTCTATAAAGACACAAATTTTACTCATACTTATCTAACTTCAAAAATGTTAAACATTAGGAAAACTTAGGAAATTTGTAAATAAATCTTGTGTAAAATTTTTAGAATTTTTTGTCGCTTCTGTGAATTTTCAAAATTCTGCTACTGGACGCAAAAGTTTCTGTTTTCCAACAAGATCAAATCAACTATCAACCCAAATGATCCCAAAGGCTTTACTTGGCACAAACACTAATTAAAACATAAAAACACAATAATAACATAAGCATATATAATTGTGCAAACACTCAAGAATATAAAGAAAAAGGCAAAAATATATTCATTGGGTTGCCTCCCAAAAAAGCGCTATTGTTCCCTAGCTAGGCATAATGCGTAGATTCAAGTGTTGTAATCTTTGGTTTTTGCTCCATAGGTTGCCCTCATGATTGATTCATATGGTCGCTTAATTTTAGTTCTAGGGAAGTGTTTCATACCCTTCTTTAGAGGAAACTAAAATTTAATATTCCCTTCTTTCATATCAATCACGGTACCATTAGTTCGCAAAAACGGTCTACCAAGTATTATAGGACAAGACGGATTGCAATTAATATCAAGCACAATAAAGTATATGGGCACATAATTCATATTTGCAAGAATAAGAACATCATTAATTCTTCCCAAAGGCTTTTTAATAGTAGAATCCGCCAAGTGCAAACTAAGAGAACATTCTTCAAACTTGGTAAAACCCAACACATCACATAGAGATTTCGGAATTGTGGAAACACTAGCACCCAAATGACATAAAGCATTGCACTCATAATTTTTAATCTTGAATTTAATGGTGGGTTCCCATTCATCATATAATTTTCTAGGAATTGAAATCTCTAACTCCAATTTTTATTCTAAAGCTTTTAGCATGGCATCTACAATATGTTTAGTAAAAGCTTTATTTTGTTCATAGGCATTGGGTGAATTTATCATGGATTGCAACAAAGAAATACACTAAATCAAAGAACAACTATCATAATTAAAATCTTTGTAATCCAAAAGAGTGAGCACATCACTAGTTAAAGTTTTGACCTCTCCAAACCCACTTTTATCAATTTTTTCAACAAGATTTTCACCCTCCGAATTATAGGGACGCCTTCTAGCTAAAGTTGACTCTTCTTTAGTCCCTTTATCATCAATTTTAATCTTACCAAAAAAGGAATCAATAGAAGAAACACAAATCATTTTAAGATCTTCATCATTATTATGAAAGCAATCAGTCAAAAACGCTCTTTCTAAAATTCTCTTTTAGCTCTAAGCATAACGGTTCTTTTCTTACTTTCATCCATATAAACATATAAAGCTTTAATTGATTCATTCACATAAACCTTAGGTGGAAAATTTTTAATCTTGAGATTTTCCACATCATGGGAAATTCTATCAATGCTTCTAGACATATCATCAATCTTATTCAACTTTTCTTCTATCATAGTGTTGAAAACTTTTTGAGCAATGATAAATTATTTAATATTACTCTCAAGATCAGAGGGCATCCTATTATTATTATAAGAAGAATTAAAATAGGAATTACCATAATTATTAGAGGAATTTCCAGGAAAAGGCCTAGGATTAAAATTACCTATATAAGCATTGTTATTAATATTGTTTCGCGAGACAAAATTCACATCTACGGGATCACTATTTTGCTCAATCAAAGTAGACAAAGGCACATCATTAAGATCAATAGGAGCATTATTACTAGCAACCAATTTCATAAGAGCATCAACTTTTTCATTCAAAGTACTAATTTCTTCAACTGAGTTAACTTTTTTACTAGTAGGTGCTCTTTGGATATGCCATTGTGAATAATTTGCCATAATATTATCAAGCAATTTAGTGGCTTCACGAGAAGTAATTTCCATAAAAGTACCAACCGCGGCAGAATCTAAAAGATTTCTAGAAACAAAATTCAATCCCGCATAAATTTTTTGTATGATCATCCAAAGATTTAAACCATGAGTAGGACAATTTCTTAGCATTAATTTCATTATTTCCCAAGATTGTGCAACATGTTCATGCTCAAGTTGCTTGAAATTCATGATTTGATTTCTAAGGAAAATAATTTTCGTGGGCGGAAAATACTTAGTAATAAAAGCATCTTTGCACTTATCCCAAGAATCAATACTATTGCGAGGCAAAGATAAAAACCAAAATTTTGCACGATCCCTCAAAGAGAAAGGAAATAATTTTAACTTCACAATATCATTGTCCACATCTTTTTTCTTTTGCATATCACACAATTCTACGAAAGTGTTTAGATGGGACACAGCATCCTCATTAGGAGTACCGGAAAATTGCTCTTTCATAACAAGATTTGACAAAGCGGCATTAATTAATATCATAAGACTCTGCACTAGCGGCGGGAGGAACAATCAGAGTGCTAATAAATCATTATTATTGGTATTGGAAAAATCACACAATTTGGTATTTTCTTGAGACATCGTCACTATGCAAACAAGATTGCAAGCAAACAAGAGATCTGACGAGAGAGAAAAAAAAGCCAAAAAGGAAGGCAAATAAAAAGGCGAATGTTTTTGTGAAGTGGGGGAGATGAAAACGAGAGGCAAATGGCAAATAATGTAAATTACAAGGAGATGAGATTTATGATTAGGAACCTGATAGATGTTGATGATGTCTCCCCGGCAATGGCGCCAGAAATTCTTCCTGATTGCTTGTATCTGCGTTGGTATTTCCCCGAAGAGGAGAGGATGATGCAACACAACAACGATAAGTATTTCCCTCAGTTATGAAACCAAGGTTATCAGTCCAGTAGGAGAACCAAGCAACACTATGTAAATGGTACCTGCACACAAATAACAAATACTTGCAACCCAACGCGTAAGAGGGGTTGTCAATCCCTCCATGGTATTGAGATAGATTAAATTGTATGAGATTTGATAAATAGATCTGACAAAAACACAAAATAAAATAAAAAAGAAAAAGTGCAGCAAGGTATTTTTGGGTTTTTGGAAATAATAGATCTGAAAAAAATATGATAGGAAATAGACCCGGGGGCCATAGATTTCACTAGTGGCTTCTCTCGAGAAAATAGCATACGGTGGGTAAAGAAATTACTGTTGGGCAATTGATAGAAGAGAAAATAAGTATGACGATATCCAAGGCAATGATTATGTATATAGGCATCACGTCCAAGATTAGTAGGCCGACTCCTGCCTGCATCTACTACTATTACTCCACACATCGACCGCTATCCTGCATGCATCTAGTGTATTAAGTTCATGAAGAAATGGAGTAAACCAATAAGAATGATGACATGATGTAGACAAGATCTATTCATGTAAGAATAGACCCCATCTTTTTATCCTTAATAGCAACGATACATGTGTGCCTCGCTACCCCTTCTATCACTGGGTGAGGACAGCGCAAGATCGAACCCATCACAAAGCACCTCTTCCCATGGCAAGAAAAATCAATCTAGTTGGCCAAACCAAACCAAAGTTTTGGAGAAGACATACGAGGCTATAACAATCATGCATAAAAGAGTTCAAAGAAGACTCAAATAATATTCATTGATAGATCTGATCATAAACTCACAATTCTTCGGATCCCAACAAACACACCGCAAAAAGTCATTACATCAAATAGATCCCCAAGAACATCGAGGAGAACATTGTATTGAGAATCAAAAAGAAAGAAGAAGCCATCTAGCTACTGCCTACGGACCCATAGGTCTGTGGTAAATTACTCACACATCATTGGAGGAGCACCAATGAGGATGGTGAACCCCTCCGTGATCGTTTCCCCCTCCGGCAAGGTGCCGGAAAAGGGCTCTAGATTAGATCTCGTGGTTCTGGAACTTGCAGTGGCTGGAATTGTTTTTCATTGACTCCCCTAGGGTTTCTGGAATATTTGGGTATTTATAGAGCTGAGAGGCAGTGGAGAGGGGGCATGTGGGCCCCACTACCCACCTGGGTGCACCAGGGGCCTCTGTCGCGCCCTGGTGCCTTGTGGGCCCCATGAGCCTCCCCTCCGGTACTTCTTTGGCTCCCAAGTTGTCTTCTTGGCAGAAAAAAATCTCCAAAAAGTTTCGTGGCATTTGGACTTCGTTTGGTACTGATATTCTAAGAAGTAAAAAACAAGCAAAAAATGGCAACTGGCACTAGGCACTATGTCAATAGGTTAGTCCCAAAAAATGATATAAAATTGCTATAAAATGAATATAAGACAACAAAGATTGATAATATAATAGCATGGAATAATAAAAAATTATAGATACGTTGGAGACGTATCAGGCTGCAATGCAATGCTGATAGTGGTCATTTATATGGAGGAATTTATGCCTCTCGCATAGCTGCAAGGCTAGGGGTTTCACCTTTGTCCAATGATCCTATCTTACCTGATAAATATTTGGACTTTGATGCAATGCAGCATCATGAGTTTATTAAATATGGAGCTCAGAATTACAATTATAACTTGATGTTTGATAAAAAAAACCATTGTGCATGTTATTTTGCCTCCACCCGCCCTCTTTGATTTCCAGAGTAAAGGAAGATACCACATCAATGAGAGAGAGGCACGCGAGTACAACGCATCAGTAGAGGCTACCCGTCTGGATGAGGAGGCCGCACCGAGGGCCTCCACGAGTTACCACTTTGACTATAACCCAGACCAGGGATGGTGATTACCATGCTAGGCAAAAGCCTAAGCTTGGGCGAGTACGTATTTATCACCAACATTACCTTCATGTTCACACATTTCACTTTAGTTATCGGTGTTCATCCTCTTTCATTGTATAATCCATGTTAGATTTATTTTCTCACTTTCTTCTTGCGTGTTTGAAAAACTTTGAGAAAATCCAAAAATATTTCTCTCTTCTTTTCGGTTTTTCTTTCTAACTTAAATTAGACATAGTACTAAAAGAAAACCCAAAAAGATTTCTCGTTTCTTCTTTTACTTGTTGGGATTTTTCCCATGTAAATAGTTTTTCTCATTTTTGTTTTCTTTTGTTAATTTGCTTTGTTCAAGAAAAACTATAACTCCAAAAATATTTCAGTGTGTTTCTCTGAAATTCTTTTCTTTTGTTGAGTCATGCTAAGGAGAAGACCACGATGAAAATGTTGAGTGGCTCTCATATGCGTTATTGTTGATCTAACAAAGAGCCATATTATTTTGTCTTCCCCTCTGAATAAAATGTTTGCAGATTCCAGCTTAGTCCACGACACTCTTACACCATTGTTATTTTCATATCATTCGGTCATGCAAGTGAAAGGCAATAATGACGATATTTGATGAAGTGACTGGGGCAAAGAAAGGCGGGTATGAACTCAACTTGTTTTTGTTTTTGGAAATATGTTTAACTCAATATCCATGATTCAACATATTATGATTAAACATGTTTGTGATGACAATTAGAGATTATAGTTGCTCATGCCATGCTTAAATAGCTAGGAGTGGATAATGATTTATCTTAGATGTCAACATGCATTAAAATGGTTGTGATGTGGTATGATGATATGGTATCCTCCTCTGAATGTTTTGAGTGGCTTGACTTGGCACATGTTCACGCATGTAGTTGATTCAAAACCAACATAGCCTCCATGATATTTATGTTCATGGTGTTTATATCCTACTCATGCTAGTATTCAATGTTAATTATTCACAACGCATGTTTATGACCGTTTTCGCTGTCTAGCTGGTCGCTTCTCAACCTATTTGCTAGCCTTCGGCTGTACTAAGCGAGAATACTGCTTGTGCATCCAAATCCTTGAACCAAGGTAATTCTAGATAAGTCCACTATATCTACCTATATGCGGTATTACTCTGTCGTTCCAAGTAAATTTGCATGTGCCACCTCTAAAAATTCAAATGAACATCTGTTTTGTGTGCCCGTACCGCTCATGGAGTGATACGTCTCCAACATATCTATAATTTTTGATCGTTCCATGCTATTGTATTATCTGTTTTGGATGTTTTATATGCATTAATATGCTATTTTATATTATTTTTGGGACTAACCTATTAACCTAGAGCCCAGTGCGAGTTTCTGTTTTTTCCTTGTTTTTGAGTTTCGCAGAAAAGGAATATCAAACGGAGTCCAAACGGAATAACGCTTTACGATGATTTTTCCTGTATGAGAAGACACCTATGAGACCTGGAGTCAAAGTCAGAAGACCCACAAGGCGATGACAAGCCATAGGGGCACGCCCTGGGGGGGCGCCCCCTGGCTTGTGGTCCCCTCGGGAGTCCACCGACCTCCTTCTTTGTCCTATAAATTTAGATATATTCCCAAACCCTCAGAGCAATCCACGAATATACTTTTTCGTCGCCGCAACCTTCTGTTCCCGTGAGATCCCATCTTGGGGCCTTTTTCGGTGATCTGCCGGAGGGGGATTCGATCACGGAGGGCATCTACATCAACCCTATTGCCCTTCTGATGAAGCGTGAGTAGTTTACCTCAGAACTACGGGTCCATAGCTAGTAGCTAGATGGCTTCTTCTCTCTCTTTGATTCTCAATACCATGTTCTCCTCGATGTTCTGGGAGATCTATCCGATGTAATATTCTTTTGCGGTGTGTTTGTCGAGATCCGATGAATTGTGGATTTATGATCAGATTATCTATGAATATTATTTGAATCTTCTCTGAATTCTTATATGCATGATTTGATATCTTTGTATTTCTCTTCGAATTATCGATTTGGTTTGGCCAACTAGATTGGTAGTTCTTGCAATGGGAGAGGTGCTTAGTTTTGGGTTCAATCTTGCGGTGTCCTCACCCAGTGACATAGTAGGGGTAGCGAGGCACATATTGTATTGTTGCCATCAAGGATAAAAGGATGGGGTTTTCATCATATTGCTTGAGTTTATCCTTCTACATCATGTCATCTTACTTAAGGTGTTACTCCATTCTTTATGAACTTAATACTCTAGATGCATGCTGGATAGCGATCGATGTGTGGAGTAATAGTAGTAGATGCAGAATCATTTCGGTCTACTTGACACGGACGTGATGCCTATATGCATAAGCATTGCCTTGGATATCGTCATAACTTTGCAGTTTTCTATCAATTGCTCGACAGTAATTTGTTCACCCATCGTATTATTTGCCTTCAAGAGAGAAGCCTCTAGTGAAACCTATGGCCCCCGGGTCTATTTTCCATCATGTATTTTCAGATCTATATACCAAAAATACCAAAAATACCTTGCCGCAATTTATTTACTTTTATTTTGTTTTACATTTTATCAATCTTATATACCTATCTCTATCAGATCTCACCTTTGCAATTGACCGAGAAGGGATTGACAACCCCTTTATCGTGTTGGGTGAGAGTGTTTGATTATTTGTGCAGGTGCATAGATTGGGGACTTGCTTGTACCTCCTACTGGATTGATACCTTGGTTCTCTAACTGAGGGAAATACTTATCTCTACTTTGCTGCATCACCCTTTCCTCTTCAAGGGAAAAACCAACGCAAGCTCAAGAAGTAGTAGGAAGAATTTCTGGCCCGTTGCCGGGGAGGTCTACATCAAGCCTACCAAGTACCCATCATAAACTCTCATCTCTTGCATTACATTATTCGCCATTTGCCTCTCGTTTTCCTCTCCCCCACTTCTAAAATGATTTTTAGAAAAATACAAAAAGATTTGCCTTTTTATTCGCCCTTCTTCCGTTCGTCTTTTCGTTTGCATTTTGTTTGCTTTTTGTTTGCTCGTGTGTTAGATTGCTTGCTTTGTCACGATGACTCAAGAGAATACCAAGTTGTGTGACTTTTCCAATACTAATAATTATGATTTTATTAGTTCTCCGATTGCTCCCGCCACTAGTGCGGAATCTTATGAAATTAATGCCGCTTTGTTGAATCTTATTATGAAAGAACAATTTTCCGGCCTTCCTAGTGAAGATGTCGCATCCCATCTAAATACTTTCGTTGAGTTGTGTGATATGCAAAAGAAGAAAGATGTGGGCAATGATATTATTAAATTGAAGTTATTTCCATTCTCACTACGAGATCGTGCTAAAACTTGGTTTTCATCTTTGCCTAAAAATAGTATTGATTCATGGAACAAGTGTAAAGATGCTTTTATTTCCAAGTATTTTCCTCCCACTAAGATCATCTCCCTTAGGAACGATATAATGAATTTTAAGCAACTTGATCATGAGCATGTTGCACAATCTTGGGAGAGGATGAAATTGATGATAAGAAATTGCCCTACTCATGGTTTAAGTTTATGGATGATCATACAATTTTTTTATGCCGGGTTGAATTTTGCATCTAGAAATATTTTAGATTCGGCCACGGGAGGCACTGTTATGGAAATCACATTAGGAGAAGCTACTAAACTCCTAGAAAATATTATGGCTAATTATTCTCAATGGCACACCGAAAGATCCTCTACTAGTAAAAAAGTGCATGCGATTGAAGAAATTAATGTTTTGAGTGGAAAGATGGATGAGCTTATGAAATTGTTTGCTAGTAAGAGTGCTCCTCTTGATCCTAATGATATGCCTGACGACGACATGTACGAGGGTAGGGTCATAGGCCTTACCTAGACACCCTACCCAAGGACACTGCCCTAGAGTCAAAGACATTCAAAGTACAACAAAGGATACCGACTGAAGTCACCTTGGAGTGCAATCCACTCGACCAGTTATTTCACTCGGATACCCCAATTCCATTCGACCAAGATGGAGTCACTCGACCATACAAGAAACCACTCGGAGTACGGAAGACCTAAAGTCACTCAAGATGGCAATGGTCAGGCGTTCACTCTGCAGTCTTAAAGATCATTTATAGCTCTTTATAGCTGGCGTTACCAGTAATGCCCTGTCTTAATGAATATTGAACCCTGTGTAACGTGGGACGGCTGGGGTCCTGGCACACTCTATATAAGCCACCCCCTCCACCGGCACAAGGGTTCGGACCCCCTGTAACTTTCATGCAAATCCAGTCGACCAAGCCTCCGGGGACCAAGACGTAGGGTTGTTACTTCTTCCGAGAAGGGCCTGAACTCGTACATCTTGCGTGCACAACCTCACCGTAGCTAGGATCCTGCCTCCTCAAACGTACCCCCTATTCTTACTGTCAGACTTACTCCCACGACAGTTGGCACCCACCGTGGGGCGGGTGTCTTAGCAACTTCCGGTGAGGTTGCAGTTTTTCCGATCTCCATCAACATGGTTTCTGGCGGTGGTTTGGCTGAGGGCCGCGAGATCCGTCTCGGCGCGCTTGTTCTCATCACCGACGACTCCACCTGGATCCAGGAGGCCCCCCTCGACGTCGAGGCGCTCCCCGTCTGCGGGGCGACGCACTTTCGCGCCTGTGCCCGCGGCGTCCTTCTGCGGCAGCCGTCGACCCAGTATCGGTCGGCTCCCGCGGCATCCTCGCCCCCCGTTGTTCGCCGTCGCAAGCGATCTGGTCGTTCGCGGCATCAGCGATGGGTGAAGCATGCGGCAGCTCGCCATTCGGCCACCCCACAAATCGCGGCAATTGAGCCCGAGGAATCTCCCTACGGACTATTCGACCTGTCGACTGGTTCCGCCGAGACTCTGTCCGAGTGCGGGAGCAGTGACCCTGCGGCGGAAGTCCTGATGGTCGATACGCCACGTGGCCCGCCTGGTTTCCGTCGCGGTGGCGGTGGCGATGGCAGCGGCGGCTCGTTGCATGGTCACGAAGAATATCGTCTTGAAGCCCTAACTTCAGAGCAGAGAGACGAGCTGCATCATCGCAATATGGCGGCCCTCCACACCCCCATCATTTGGGAGACCTCTGAGGCTCGGGCCTTGGAAGCCGCGCGTCTAGCCACCTTGGCTGAGCGCGCACGACTGGAAAATCTCCAACATTCACTCGACGAGCGTGCCCGTCGGCAGATCCCCGAATCCAGTCGACGGCAACGACAGTTTTTCCTCCTGAGCCCCAGGTATACCGCACTCCTATCCAGAATCTTACAGCTACGGCCCGTATAGCAGAGTCGATTCAGCCATCCCAATCAGAGGCTGGAAGAGGTTTGATGCAGATTCGAGCGCTGCTCCGGGCAGCAGGTGAGCAAAACACAGCTGTTTCTCAGTCGCGCAACAGGATCCATAGCAGATCTGTGGTTGCAGACACTGTTCAGTCGGCTCACAGCCCAAGATCACCCCCGCGGCGCGAAGATCATGGGCACCATCAGGACCAGTACCTGGGTCGAGGCCACGGACAGTACGATCATCGGTACGGCCGTGATGACAACTGTCGAGTGCCTACGCCCCCTCCGAGAGGCGGATCGTACGTGCCTCGGCGGCATGATGACAGGTGCTTGTATGGTGATGAGCGGAGAACTCAGGTCGATCCAAGAGAGCCTGGGTTTGATGCAAGATCACTTCTCGTGCAAGGTTTAGTCGACAGAGGCCGAGCACACAGGGAAGGACAAGATAGGAATCATCCGAGTGGAAGCAGAGTTCATGTGTCTGGGCCTGAATGTTTCAACAGAGCCATCAGAGCTGCTGAGATCCCACCCAACTTCAGGTTGGCGACAGGAGTAAGCAAGTTCACCGGTGAGTCGAAGCTAGACACTTGGCTAGAGGATTACCGAGTGGCTGTGCAGATTGGTGGCGGCAATGGTGATGTAGCCATGAAGCACCTCCCCCTAATGCTGGAGGGCTCAGCCAGAGCTTGGTTGAATCAGTTGGCCCCTGGTAGTATTTTCTGTTGGGAAGAATTGGCCCGAGTGTTCGTCAGGACATTTGAGGGCACTTGCAAACGACCTGCAGGGTTGACTGAACTACAACATTGTGTCCAGAAACCGAATGAAACTTTGAGAGATTATATCCAGAGATGGACCACTCTTCATCATACCGTGGAGAATGTGTCAGAGCATCAGGCAGTTTGCGCCTTCAAGGAGGGCATTCGGTACTGAGAACTTAACCTGAAATTCGGTCGGACAGGAGACATGTCCCTGGCTCGGATGATGGAAATAGCCACTCGGTACGCTAACGGCGAGGAAGATGACCGACTCCGCAGTGGCAAGAATAAACCAGTCGCCCAGGACGCTGGAGGAGGAAATTCCAGTCGGAAGCAGAAGCGCAAAGCCGAACCCGTAGGTCCTGGTGAAGCCGTAGTTTTGAACCAAGGGAAGTTCAAAGGAAAGCCTAAGGGGCCTTGGATCCCCAAGAAAGTGAAAGATCAAGCGGGGAATGATGTGCTTGATTTACCATGTCACATACACACCAAGAAAGATGAAGAGGGAAACCTGATTTACCCCAAGCATACCACTCGAAAGTGTTGACTCCTGATTCAGAGCTTCCGAGAGGGTCAGCCCAGTGAAAAGGAAAAGGAATCTGATAAGGACAAAGACAAAGAAGAGGACGATGGTTACCCCAAGGTCAATGCCACTTTAGTGATTTTCGCTGACATTGAGAGCAAAAGTCGACTGAAGGTTATCAATCGTGAAGTGAATATGGTTGCTCCGGCAACTGTGACATATTTAAAGTGGTCGCAGACTCCCATTACATTCGACCAGTCCGATCACCCAGCGCACGTTGCTACCCCTGGGCGGCAAGCGCTGGTGGTCGACCCAGTCGTTGGGGGC
The DNA here is from genome assembly GCA_011799875.1 of Thinopyrum elongatum. Lineage (NCBI taxonomy): Eukaryota > Viridiplantae > Streptophyta > Magnoliopsida > Poales > Poaceae > Thinopyrum > Thinopyrum elongatum. The sequence goes on along the minus strand of CM022302.1, from coordinate 337,237,664 downwards.
ACCTGACTGACCAAGGTTCTGATGGATGGTGGCAGTGGCTTGAACATTTTGTACGCTGAGACCCTCCGGGGGATGGGCATTCCGATGTCCAAGCTCAGCGAGAGCAACATGAGATTCCACGGAGTCATTCCAGGAAAGAAAGCCGATTCACTCGGTCAGATCACCCTTGATGTGGTTTTCGGTGATTCAAAGGTAGTGGATTTCCACAGTGCTTATCATACGATTCTGGGTCGGCTTGCATATGCTCGTTTCATGGCTCGACCGTGTTACGTATACCTCAAGCTGAAGATGCCTGGCCCCAGAGGTGTGATCACAGTCACAGGGAATCGGCAAAGGGCAGAAGAGTGCCTCCAGAAGGGCTCAAAGATTGCTGATGAACAATTGGCAGCAGTAGAAATGGAAGAATACAAAAAGAACGCAGATCCGAGTGATTTGTTGCGAGCAAAGAAGCCCGCTTTAGAGTCCGCATTTCAGTCGGTCGGTGCAACAAAGCCTGTCCATATCCATCCGACCGATCCCGATGCTGCTCCGACTGTCATCTCAACAACACTCAACAGCAAATAGGAAGAAGCGCTCATCCAGTTCCTCCGTGAGAACTGGGACATCTTCGCATGGAAACCATCTGACATGCCGGGTGTACCCAGGGGACTGGCTGAGCACCGTTTGCGAGTCGACCCAAAAGCAAAACCCGTCAAAGAGCATCTCTGTCGGTCCATCGTGGAGAAGAGGAAGGCAATTAGCGAGGAGGTGGCTCGGCTTCTGGCAGCTGAGTTCATCCGCGAGATATACCACTCCGAGTGGCTCGCCAATGTTGTCATGGTCCCCAAGAAAGACAAATCACTTCGTATGTGTATCGATTTCAAAGATATCAATCGGGCCTGCCCGAAAGATCACTTCCCTCTGCCCCGCATCGACCAGATAGTCGACTCGACTGCGGGGTGTGAGCGATTGTCCTTCTTGGATGCATATTCCGGGTACCATCAGATCCGACTGTATGGACCCTATGAAATAAAGACAGCTTTCATCACCCCATTCGGGTATTTTTGCTATGTTACCATGCCCTTTGGCCTCAAGAATGCTGGTGCCACATTCATGCATATGGTTCAGAAGTGCCTGCTCACTCAAATCAGTCGGAACGTAGAAGCTTACATGGATGACATCGTGGTTAAGTCACACAAAGGTTCCGACCTACTGACTGACCTCGCTGAAACCTTTGCCAACTTAAGAAGATATGATATCAAGCTCAATCCGTTAAAGTGCACATTCGGAGTTCCAGGTGGAAAGTTACTCGGTTTCCTCGTTTCCGAACGGGGGATCGACGCAAACCCTGAAAAGGTTGGCACAATCCTCCAAATGAAATGCCCCATGCGCATGCACGATGTTCAGAAGCTTACTGGTTGTTTGGCTGCATTAAGTCGATTCATCTCAGGTCTCGGTGAAAAGGCATTACTCTTTACCGACTGATGAAGAAGTCTGACAAGTTCGAGTGGAATCCTGAAGCTGAAGCAGCGTTTGAAGAGCTCAAAGCCCTGCTTTCCACCCAGCCGGTGCTTGCTGCTCCAATCAGCAAAGAACCTCTGTTGCTATATATTGCAGCCACTGGACAAGTTGTCAGCACAGTGCTCACGGTCGAGTGGGAAGAAGAAGGCAAAGCCTACAAAGTTCAACACCCAGTGTACTATATTTCTGAAGTTTTAACTCCATCCAAGCAAAGATACCCGCATTATCAGAAGCTTGTCTATGGGATTTACTTGACCACGAAGAAAGTTGCACATTACTTTGCAGACCACTCGGTTTCAGTCGTCAGTGATGCCCCATTATCTGAAATTCTGAACAATCGGGACGCAACTGGTCTAGTGGCCAAGTGGGCAATTGAACTACTTCCTTTGGATATCAAGTTTGAGGCAAAGAAAGCAATCAAGTCTCAGGCAATAGCAGATTTCCTCGCCGAGTGGATTGAGCAGGAGCAACCGACTCAGGTTCACTCGGAACATTGGACTATGTTCTTTGATGGGTCCAAAATGTTGAATGGGTCCGGCGCTGGAGTGGTTTTGGTATCCCCAAGAGGTGACAAGCTCAGCTATGTCCTCCAGATTCACTTTGATTCTTCGAACAATGAAGCTGAGTATGAGGCACTTTTGTATGGGTTACGTATGGCCATTTCACTCGGCGTCCGTCACCTGATGGTCTACGGCGACTCAGACTTAGTGGTCAATCAAGTGATGAAGGAGTGGGATATCAGAAGCCCAGCTATGACCGGTTATTGCAATGCAGTAAGAAAGCTAGAGAAGAAGTTTGAAGGGTTAGAGCTCCACCACATACCCCGAATCAAGAATCAAGTTGCTGATGATCTGGCGAAGATAGGTTCCACTCGGAAGCCTATCCCCAGTAATGTGTTCTTGGAGCATCTCCACACCCCGTCAGTTTAAGAAGATCCCTTCACGGAAGAGCCCCCGCAACCGATAAGCTCAACCAATCCGGCTGAGATTGAAGTCCCAGCCGTGGTCGACCTGATCATGGAGGTTTTAGTGATCACTCCCGATTGGACGATACCGTATATCACGTATCTGCTCAGGCAAGAGCTCCCAGAAGATGAGGATGAGGCCCGTCAGATCGTCTGCCGATCCAATGCCTTCACAGTAATTAGAGGATAGTTTTACAGAGAAAGTGTAACTGGAGTTGCTCAGCGTTGCATTTCCCCAGAAGAAGGTCGACTGATCTTAAATGAAATCCACTCGGGGACCTGTGGTCACCATGCATCCTCTCGGACCATCGTGGCCAAAGCATACCGATCAGGATTTTACTATCCGCGTGCAAATGAGATGGCTAAAGATATAGTCGACAAGTGCGAAGGCTGCCAATTCTATTCAAACATGTCTCACAAGCCTACATCTGCCTTGAAGACTATTCCACTCGTCTGGCCATTTGCAGTCTGGGGGTTGGATATGGTTGGACCTTTCAAGACCGGCAGAAGTGGTTTCACTCATTTGCTTGTGGCAGTCGACAAATTCACCAAATGGATTGAGGCCAAGCCTATCAAGAATCTTGATTCAAGCACCGCCATCAGTTTCATCAGAGAGCTGATATTAAGATATGGAGTCCCTCACAGCATTATCACAGATAATGGCTCCAACTTTGATTCTGACGAGTTCAGAGCGTTTTGTGCTTCCCAAGGCACTCAGGTCGATTACGCATCTGTTGCGCACCCGCAGTCGAATGGGCAGGCAGAGAGGGCGAATGGCTTGATCTTACAAGGGCTAAAACCCCGACTCATGCGCGATCTCAAGCATGCTGCTGGGGCCTGGGTGACTGAATTACCATCTGTCCTATGGGGACTGAGAACAACTCCTAACCGGTCGACTGACCGAACACCCTTCTTCATGGTATACGGAGCCGGAGCTGTCCTTCCGAGTGACTTGCTGCACAATGCTCCCCGAGTAGAACTCTTCTCAGAGGCTGAGGCAGAACAGGCACGCCAAGACGCAGTTGATCTCCTAGAGGAGGAACATGAGATGGCGCTGATCTGGTCGACCATTTATCAGCAGGACCTACGTCGATTCCATGCCCGAAATGTCAGAGGCCGAACGTTTCAGGAAGGAGACCTTGTACTCCGAGTACACCAGAAACGGCCTCATAAGCTCGCTCCGGCCTGGGAAGGACCCTTCATCATCACCAAGGTGCTCCACAACGGGGCGCATCACGTCTACAACGTTGCCAAGAAAGAAGACGAGCCACGCTCGTGGAATGCGGACCTGCTCCGCCGTTTTTATACCTAAACACTCGAATCGACGAGTTGTAATAAGAATCCTTCAGTTTGCTTATCAAAGACAAGATTTTTGTAGTATCTGAGTGATTGTGTTCCCGTAAGCATATGTGTTCAAATCCCCCAGTGGGTGGCTTAGCCGCGAACCCGATTCGCCTAAGTTCAAAAAACACTTCGAGTGGAGAGCAATCCTCCCACTCGGGGGCTTAGCTGCGAACCCAATTCGCCTAAGTTCAAAAAAACAATCTGAGTGAAGAACAACCCTCTCACTCGGAGGCTTAGCTGCGAACCCGATTCGCCTAAGTCTAAAAAACACTCCGAGTGAAGAGCAACCCTCTCACTCGGGGGCTTAGGTGCGAACCCGATTCGCCTAAGTTCACAAAACACTCTGAGTGTAGAGCAACCCTCTCACACGGAGGCTTAGCTGAGACCCAGTACTCGCCTAAGTTAAGAAAACATACTCCGAGTGGAGAGCAATCCTCTCACTCGGGGACTTAGCTGCGACCCCGTACTCACCTAAGTTAAAAAACACTCTGAGTGAAGAGCAACCCTCTCACTCGGGGGCTTAGCTGCGAACCCGATTCGCCTAAGTCTAAAAAACACTCCGAGTGAAGAGCAACCCTCTCACTCGGGGGACTTAGATGCGACCCCGTACTCGCCTAAGTTAAAAAAACATACTCCGAGTGGAGAGCAATCCTCTCACTCGGGGACTTAGCTGCGACCCCGTACACACCTAAGTTAAAAAACACTCCGAGTGAAGAGCAACCCTCTCACTCGGGGGCTTAGCTGCGAACCCGATTCGCCTAAGTCTAAAAAACACTCTGAGTGAAGAGCAACCCTCTCACTCGGGGGACTTAGCTGTGACCCTGTACTCGCCTAAGTTAAAAAACACTCCGAGTGAAGAGCAACCCTCTCACTCGGGGGCTTAACTGCGAACCCGATTCGCCTAAGTCTAAAAAACACTCCGAGTGAAGAGCAACCCTCTCACTCGGGGGCTTAGCTGTGAACCCGATTCGCCTAAGTTCAAAAAACACTCTGAGTGAAGAGCAACCCTCTCACTCGGAGTCTTAGCTGCGACCCCGTACTCGCCTAAGTTAAAAAAAACATACTTCGAGTGGAGAGCAATCCTCTCACTCGGGGACTTAGCTGCGACCCCGTACTCGCCTAAGTTAAAAAACACTCTGAGTGAAGAGCAACCCTCTCACTCGGGGGCTTAGCTGCGAACCCGATTCGCCTAAGTCTAAAAAACACTCTGAGTGAAGAGCAACCCTCTCACTCGGGGGACTTAGCTGCGACCCCGTACTCGCCTAAGTTAAAAAACACTCTGAGTGAAGCGCAACCCTCTCACTCGGGGGCTTAGCTACGAACCCGATTCGCCTAAGTCTAAAAAACACTCCGAGTGAAGAGCAACCCTCTCACTCGGGGGGCTTAGCTGTGAACCCGATTCGCCCAAGTTCAGAAAACACTCTGAGTGAAGAGCAACCCTCTCACTCGGAGGCTTAGCTACGACCCCGTACTCACCTAAGTTAAAAAAAAACATACTCCGAGTGGAGAGCAATCCTCTCACTTGGGGACTTAGCTGCGACCCCGTACTCACCTAAGTTAAAAAACACTCCAAGTGAAGAGCAACCCTCTCACTCGGGGGCTTAGCTGCGAACCCGATTCGCCTAAGTCTAAAAAACTCTCCGAGTGAAGAGCAACCCTCTCACTCGGGGGATTTAGCTGCGACCCCGTACTCACCTAAGTTAAAAAACACTCTGAGTGAAGCGCAACCCTCTCACTCGGGGGCTTAGCTGCGAACCCGATTCGCCTAAGTCTAAAAAACACTCCGAGTGAAGAGCAACCCTCTCACTCGGGGGGCTTAGCTGCGAACCCGATTCGCCTAAGTTCAAAAAACACTCTGAGTGAAGAGCAACCCTCTCACTCGGAGGCTTAGCTGCGACCCCGTACTCGCCTAAGATAAAAAAAACATACTCCGAGTGGAGAGCAATCCTCTCACTCGGGGACTTAGTTGCGGCCCCGTACTCGCCTAAGTTCAAAAAACACTCCGAGTGGAGAGCAATCCTCCCACTCGGGGGCTTAGCTGCGACCCCGTACTCGCCTAAGTTAAAAAACACTCCGAGTGGAGAGCAATCCTCCCACTCGGGGGCTTAGCTGCGACCCCGTACTCGCCTAAGTTAAAACATACTCCGAGTGGAGAGCAATCCTCCCACTCGGGGATTTAGCTGTGAACCCGATTCGCCTAAGTTTCAAACACTCTGAGTGAAGAGCAACCCTCTCACTCGGAGGCTTAGCTGCGACCCTGTACTCGCCTAAGTTAAAAAACACTCCGAGTGGAGAGCAATCCTCCCACTCGGGGGCTTAGTCACGCGCTCCGAGCTGCGCCACAAATACAACGCACGACCCTCTCGTCGGAGCTGCACCACAAGTACAATGTCTATTCCGAGTGAAGAGTCAAGTTTTACTCGGAGTCAAGAGACTTGAAAGTGGTAAAGACAAAGCAACCATATTCAAAGAAAAACCAAGTTCGGACAAATCCAGCAAGGTTCAGAACCGCGAACGGAAGTGCTCAGGCCTCAGGCCCGAAAGAGTTTAACGGTTACAAAATCACTCGGCATTCCGAGGCAAATAATATCAAGGCATAAAGTTTGTTCACTCAGCAGGAGGAGGACTTGCTGGCTCGACGAAACTGTCCAGATCGATGCCGTATGCAATGCGAGTGGCTGCATCAATGAAGGTCTCCATGAAGGATTGGAATTGAAGCTTCTTGGTGTTGGCGACCTTAAGAGCTGCCAGCTTCTCCTCTTTGACCTCCTTGTAATGAACGCGGACGAGTGACAAAGCCATGTCAGCACCGCAGCGGGCAGCTGACTTCTTCCACGCCTGCACTCGGTTCGGGATGCTGCTGAGTCGAGTCATCAGTGACTCAAGGTCATTCAGGAGCACATCCTCTGGCCATAACTCCTTGTCGATCCGGGACAACGCGACCTTCAGTCGAGCAATGTAATCCAAGACACTGGCAAGATGAGATTCCAATCGCAGCATGTTCATTGCAGCTTCGTCTTTGACGGGAGAGTTGATAGGGTCTAGACCTGTCTCGATCCGCCCAGTTTCTTCCTCGAAGTTCTGACAGAATTCTGCACACACGAAAGGTGTTAAAGCGTCAGTAATATAATGGAAAAGTTCTCTGCAGTCAGTCGGAAAGTACCTTCAAGCATGAGGAACATTTTCTTGGCAAACCTCCCAGATAAGTTTCCAGTTCGTCTCTCTTCCGAGTCAGAACACCAACTTGTCTGCTAGAGCCACCTTCTCCTCCTTCAGCTGCACGACTTCCTTCTTCGCTTCATCAACAGTGGTTTTCAACTTGGCGTTCTCTTCTTCCAACTTTCCGACTGAAGCCAGCTTCTTGTCGGCAAGTTCAGTCTTCTCCCGCGCCGTCTTATGCGCCACTACAAGGTCAAGATCCTTCCGCTCCAGAGCCTGCTTCATTTTGTCTAAAGAAATAACATTCCTCAGACGAGCTTGGAGTTGACGGTTTTCACTACGCACATCTGCTCGAGTGAAGTCACTCGGTTCAAAGAATGGAAAGGAAAATATGACAAGGCAAATAGTCAGCGGGTTGTTACCTCCCATGACAACTACTTCATCTTGAGCCTTCTTCAGGTTCTCCTTGGCCAACTCCAGATCGAGGTTGAGTTGAATCTGTTTCCTCTCCAAGTCAGCAAACTTAGATCCAAGCTCACATGATTTCTGCAATCAATAAACAAGACATGTCAGTCGACAGAAACAAAGATCAGTCATTTCCGAGTGATATGATGCAAGGTCAGATTATTATGACAAAAAGAGTTCTAAGACTACTACCGAATCAAACATTCAACAGCAGTCTCGGGGACTACACCCAGTGGGTGCACTTGGCGTGCCCCCACTGGTTCGATTTCCCACTCGGCATGGTCTGCCCAGCGCGAGTGGAAGAAATAAAAAAAGGAGAAGACCGGAGATTGGAAAGTTTTAAGACCGCCGCCGACTGCCAACAGTCAACAGCGGTCTCGGGGACTACACCCAGTGGGTGCACTCAGTGTGCCCCCACTGGACCAAAACTTCACTCGACATGACCTGTCTAACCCGAGTGAAAAGACCTACACATAGCTACATGACGCACCCAGTGGGTGTAAAGAGGCAAGAAACTGATCAACATCTTACGAATAATAAAGCAACAGTTTTCAAGTAGCATATCCTAACAGAGCAAAGATCAAGCTGAAGAACTCAGTCAGAAATCAACTCACCTGGACATTGGTCTGAAGAGCAGAGCTGGCATCGTAGGCAGCCTTGCTAGCTTCATGCACCACCTTCATTTGTTCCATCATCAGGCCTGCTTGGCATATAGCTTCCTTAGCAGCCTTCATTGGGTCCTCTAGGACAAGATGGGTAACAAAGAGCGGAGTTGGTGGAACAATCAAGGCAGCCAGGGGATCTGAAGTATGGAGTTGCACAGACGGGGTAAGGACTTGGGCGGTCGATGCCGAAGGACGATTAGTCGACACAGGATCGGCAAAAGAAACAGAAACCCAAATTGGATCTCCGGATTGCTGGATCACTGATTCTGGCGTTGATTTCGACTGAGGCACCCTCCTGCTCGAATTCTTGCCTTTTCTTCCCGTGGTCTTCTGAGGCACATCTTCATGATCGTCGTCGTCTGGAAGTTCAATGACATTTGATGGTGCTGCAAAAGACTCGACCGTAAGAGTTCAATCGACCGACAGTACAATTGACAAAATGAGGACAAGATGGTAGAGTTGTACCCGCTTTGGAAGTGGCCACGTCTGCAGTTTCCGCGTCGTCCTGCTCCTTGTCAATGTCCATGGACGTCCCAGAAGTAGCAGCGCTGAAAGTTCCCAATTTCACTCGGTCAAACAAGAAGAGAAGTTCCCGATCAAAACGAAAACAGAAAGAAGAAATACTCACGCTGAGGTGACAGGCACAGCCACCTTGATCCTAGGTAGGGCCTTCCGAGGTTTGGTCGCGACAATTTTGGCCTGCTTTGGAGCCTTCTCTGATGGCTCGAGAGTGGACGTCCGAGTGCGCTTTGACACTTGCGCGCTCGGATCATGTGATTGCTTGGAGCGCGGCTCAGAGCGGGGCGGCGAGTTGACTTCTTCGCTGCTACTAGAGTCTTCGTGGTCCTCTTCACTTCCATCCTCAGATTGCCAGTCAGCACTTCCGCCGTCACTTCCCGCTCCCTCATGGTACTGCTCTCCGTTTGGCATCGAGTACATCTTGGAATAAATCTGCACGACAAAAATTAACAAGTATCAGTCGGATTCAAGAGCAAGCTGCAGATTGAAAAAAAGAAAAGAAAACACTCGGTGTACTGAGTCCGACCTCTTCTGGCTCGTTGTCAGCGTCGAATGGTAGAATCCTCCTGGATCCCCTGGGGTTATCCTTGTTTCCAGTGATGCTCCGCAGCCACTGAGCCACTGTTTCCTCGGCAACCTCCTCTGGGTGGACCCGAGCGGTGTCTGCGGGGCCTGAATACATACACATCGGATGATCGCAGGCCTGGAGAGGCTGGATGCGTCGACTGATTAACACCTCCAACAGATCCATGCCAGTCACACCCTCCCGGACTAAGTTAACGACTGCGTCGACTAAAAGGGACACCTCGCCTTTATCCTCGGGGTTCACAACCAGTGGATAAGGTTGGCAGAGTCTCTCCATAGTGAAAGGGGGAAGGCCGGTCGACTGACCAGGAGTCGGGATGTCTTTGCAGTAGAACCAGGTCGACTGCCATCCTCTAACTGACTCGGGAAAGGTCATGGGAGGAAAAGTACTCCTACCCCTCATCTGAATCCCTAAACCCCCGCACATTTGGATCACATGCGTCTTTTTATCAGTTGGGTTAGCCTTTTTCACCGACTGAGAACGGCAAGTGAAGATATGTTTGAAAAGGCCCCAATGCGGCTGGCAACCAAGGAAGTGTTTGCACATAGAGACAAATGCAGCGAGATATGAGATTGTGTTGGGCGGGAAGTGATGGATCTAAGCTCCAAAGAAATTTAGAAAACCCCGGAAGAATGGATGCGGAGGCAGAGAGAAACCCCGATCGACGTGGGTGGTGAGGAGGACACACTCACCCTCGCGTGGCTGGGGCTCGGATTCATTCCCCGGCAGCCTCCAGGACCCGTGAGCAATCAAGCCGTCGTTGGCAAGATTCTCCAAGTCCTCCCTCACAACAGTGGAGCGGATCCAATCTCCCTGGATCCAACCAGGCGGCGGACCGGACCGCGACGACAACCCCCGAGCCGTCTTCTTGCCCTTCGCCGCCGCCGTCTTCTTCGCACGCTCCAGGGCCGCGGTCTTCTCCTTCACCATGGCGACGAAGCTCGAGAGGAACGGGCGAAGGCGCAAGGCGCAGGTAGCGGTGAGGTGGAGAAGTGGAGAGAAAGGGGAACAAATGAGGAGCACTGTTCATTGCTTCGGCCTCGACGCCTTTATGGGGACGCTTCCGAGTGACTGACCCGTGGGCCTGAGAGATCCTGTCGCATCCCACAACAGACGCACGCTCGATACATGGCGAAAAAGGTAGCGTGAAAATCGAGGCGCCCCTGTCTATCCACTCCGTTTACTGCGGTGCGCTCCGTCCCGCGTGCTTCCCCGAAATGTCGAATCCCGTGAGATCCGCGGACCGCAGAGCAACCAATCACACCGAAGATTTCGTTCCATGTCGACACTCGAAGATTGTCAATATAGTTCACTCGACGAGGGCCTCTGAATGGATCAAGGCGATTGAAACAAGATTGAAGCTTCAACATGATTCGCACGTTCAGATGAAATACCTCTGAAGGATGGAATCGAGTCGGAGTCAACTTCAACCCTTTCTCCACTCGGACCTCAATCCATTCGGGGGCTAATGACAACGACATGTACCTAGGGTAGGGTCATAGGCCTGACCTAGGCACCCTACCCAAGGACACTGCCCTAGAGTCAAAGACATTCAAAGTACAACAAAGGATACCAACTGAAGTCACCTTGGAGTGCAATCCACTCGACCAGTTATTTCACTCGAATACCCTAATTCCATTCGACCAAGATGGAGTCACTCGACCATACAAGAAACCACTCGGAGTACGGAAGACCTAAAGTCACTCAAGATGGCAATGGTTAGGCGTTCACTCTGTAGTCTTAAAGATCATTTATAGCTCTTTATAGCTGGTGTTACCAATAACGCCCTGTCTTAATGAACATTGAACCCTGTGTAACGTGGGACGGCTGGGGTCCTGGCGCACTCTATATAAGCCACCCCCCTACACCGGCACAAGGGTTCGGACCCCCTGTAACTTTCACGCAAATCTAGTCGACCAAGCCTCCGGGCACCGAGACGTAGGGCTGTTACTTCTTCCGAGAAGGGCCTGAACTCGTACATCTTGCGTGCACAACCTCACCGTAGCTAGGATCCTGCCTCCTCAAACGTACCCCCTATTCTTACCGTCAGACTTACTCCCACGACAATGCATTTGTCCACTTTGATTGAGAATAATAATGAATCTATGGATGTGAATTTTGTTGGTTGGAACAATTTTGGTAATAACGCATATAGAGGTAATTTCAACCCTAGGCCGTTTCCTAGTAATTCCTCTAATAATTATGGTAAGTCCTACAACAATTCTTATGGAAATTATAATAATATGCCCTCTGATCTTGAGAACAATATTAAAGAATTTATTAGTTCCCAAAAGAATTTCAATGCTTTGGTTGAAGAAAAATTGCTTAAGATTGATGATTTGGCTAGGAACGTGGATAGAATTTCTCTTGAGATTGATTCTTTGAAAATTAGATCTATTCCACCCAAGCATGATATTAATGAGTCTCTAAAATCTATGAGAATTTCTATTGATGAGTGTAAAGAAAGAACCGCTAAGATGCGTGCTGTGGCGCCCCCGACTCAATCGTACACTAATCATACACGCAAACGTGTACGATCAAGCACAGGGACTCACGGGAAGATATCACAACACAACTCTAACACAATTTAAACGGAGGTCCACAATATTACAAACCAGGGATCCGAAGATCCGAATACATAAGTCAGTCATACAAATATTATCTGAGTACAGACATAGTTAGACAAGTTTTGCCTCAAGAAGGCTAGCACAAACAGCGACACTAGATCGAAAGGCGTTGGCCTCCTGCCTGGGAGCCTCCGATCCTACTCCTGGTCATCTGGCTCGATCCAGTAGTAAGTACCCTCTGGACCCTCCTGGTAGTAAGCTCCGGTGGTGGCATCTAGCTCCAGGACTCCATCGTCTGATGTATCATCAATGTGGGGTATATGGGGAAAAGAGAAAGTAAAGCAACCGTGAGTACTCATCCGAAGTACTCAGCAAGCAAGGATCTATACTACATATGCAACATTATCAATGGAGAAAAGGCTGTATATGTGGACTGGGCTGCAGAAATGCCAGAATAGGGAGAAGACCTAGTCCTATCGAAGACTAGCATCTTCAAACATCTTCACATGGCCATCATCTTGCAGCAGTAGAAGGGAGTAGAATAGCATTTTATTTAACAAGCATGTTGTAGTACAGCTTAAAGATCCTTCCTCGACTCCCAAGCGAGAAAGCGATCCCGAAGCTTCAATTAAGTAACAAGTATCCAGTTTAAGTAGTAGATCGGGATACACAAACTGAGCGTCCTTTACCGTAGGACCGGCTATCGATAGAAAATTCATCCCTGCAGGGGTGCACTACTGTTACCCAACACGCTCGATCAACTCTGGCCGGACACACTTGCTGGGTAATGCCCGTCCTCGGAAGATCAACACAAAGCAGCGCTCTACCTAGGCTCGGCAGAGAGGTCAGCACGCCGGACTAACCTATGCACCCAGAGGTCTCGGGCCATCACCCTGGGCACCCTGCGCGTTGCGAGACTTGCCGGGGTGCAGGCGCGACACTGAACTCGTCAGTGAAGTATCCAGCCCAATCCCGACAATCAGCCCGCACGGTGAATCGTGACGTCAGACGAGCTTTCGGAGAAACGTACCTTGCAGAGGGTCCCATAACCATTATCCCGCGTGGTGGTAGTGCGTATAGGGCACGTCGACCCACTCAGATCACACACCCAAATCCAATAGGCACAATTAGTATCAAGCGGAGACAATCAGAGTGTCTGATGCTCCGCCACAATGTCACACTCGAGTGCCCTTCCGGCACACCCGAAATCATAGATCCCCAGCGGGTACCCACTAGGGTGGACCCGCCTGTAACAGAGGTCAATTAATCGTGTGGTCATAACATCAAGGGAGAAACCCGAGGAATCACCCTCGGCGGATTCCACTCGACGAAATCATCAGGGCGAACGTATGAGGTATCACCCTCGAGGTTCACACTGAGGGTTGCATGACAGAGTCGTATCGGAAGTGGAGAAGGAGGAATCACCCTCGATGACCACGACCGAACAGCTACACTGCGGAGTATTCATCGGGAGTGCGTTACGAGGTATCACCCTCGGCACTCGATAGTTACTACGCAGAGTCGTACAACTAAGGGGGTGTGAAGTGAGGTGTCGGTCTCTGGTCGACGATCACGTTGATCGAGTCATCGATGATCAAGCAGGGGCAACAAGGGTAAGGCGGTGGGGTCACTGATGGTTCACTACCAACCTATACTAATCAGTTTATCATAGGCAGGTAAGGTAGCAATGAACAGGTTACAACAGCAGGCTATGCATCAGAATAGGAGCATACATTAACAGTAGCAAAATCTAATGCAAGCAGGAGAATAGAATGGGCGATATCTGGAATGCTCAAGGGGGGGCTTGCCTGGTTGCTCTGGCAAGAGGGGAAGGTCGTCAACGGGCTGCTCGTCGGTAGAGTAGTCGTATCCTGGTGCAGCGCCGTCGGTCTCAGCGTCTATCGAGAGAGAGAAGGAGGGGGAGAGAAACAATAAATTCACGGCAATAATGCAAACAATATGTATGACATGCCTAAATGATATGCCGGGGTGTTCTACTGCCTAACTAAACGATTTAGTTAATTTAGGAATTTATTTGGATTTATTTAATTAAAGTTGGGCACTATTCATTTACTGAAATCGGTCTAAAAGTTCAATGTTCTTATAGCTGCGGGCGTCTGACGGGAATACGGAGGACGTATTCGGGTTCGTATCGTCGTTCTGAGCAAGTTTCATGTATAAAATATTTTCATCGGAGTTACGGTTTATTTAATATGATTTTCTAAAGTTTTTATTAATTTCTGAAATTTAATTCAACATTATCCGAAACGGTGCTGATGATGACATCAGCATGACCTCATGCTGATGTCAGCGGTTAATTAAGTTAATTACGAATTACTGTTTAATTAACACTAATTAGTTAATTAGATTAACCTAATCAGGATTAATTAACTAATTAATTAATTAATTAATTATTTTTATTTCTTATTTTTAAAACATTTTTGGGGGTGGGCCCCCTTTGTCATAGGCCCTGGGGGCCTTAGCGGGTTTGGGCGCTCGGGTGCGGGTGCTGGGCACCCGTATGCGCCCGAGGGCGCTGGAGGGCGAGGCGAGCAGCGCCAGGGCACGGCGAGGCGATGGCGCGGGCACGCGGTCGGCGGCGCGGCGAGCGGTGGGCGCGACGCGATGGTGCAGGGTAGCAGCAGCAGCTTCACAGCGGCAGAAGCAGCAGCGGGGTACGGCTAGGGAGAACGCGAGGCGGAGGCGGGCTCGATGCGGCGCAGGCGTGTGGGCGCGCGCACGGTGCGCGACCGGGGATGCACGGGCGAGGCAAAGCGCAGCTGGGCGCGGTCAGGAGGCGAGCGGCGAGGCAGGGGCCACGGCGGTCGGAGCGCGCGAGGCAGGGCACACGGCGAGCGGCGCGACGGCAGTGCGCGGTGAAGGGGGCGGCGTGCGGCTGCGGCACAGCGAGGCCCAGGGGCGGGCGCGGTACATGCGGTGGCCGGAGCAGAGAGGGGAGGACGGGGGAGCGCTCACATGCGCTGGAGAGAAGGGGGGGCGTCGAGGCCTGGTGTAGGCCGGCGAGGGAGAGTCGGGGAGGGGCAGTCCGGCGACGGGGACGAGGTGCGGCAGTGCACGGCGGCGTCGGGCGTCGAGGCGGCGGGGCGCATCGAGGGCGCGGGCGACGGGAGCGGGAGGGGATCGGGCTCCTCCCGATCCAGATCCAGTCGAAGGGAGTGGGGGGGGGAGTGGGTGGTGGGCTAGGGTGTTCGGTGGCCGCCAGGGGGGAGGCCAAGTAGGCGCGGGGTGGGCCGGGAGCTGGGCCAGCCGGCTGGGCTGGGGCCCAGTTGGGCCGGGGGTGGAGGGGGAGGGGGTCCCTTTTCTTCTTTTCCTGTTTCATTTTTCTTTTATCTTTTTCTTTATTCTCCTTTCTCAGTTTAGTAAATAGTCAGGCCTCCTAATGGTTTTTGTAAAACACAACAATTGCTCCAACAAATACTAGGTATTATCCAGCACTACCAAAAATTAGTTTGGAGACAATTGGAGTTCACACAATTTTTATAATAAATAATATGCATCAATCCTAGCTGTTTTAATTATGTTAGAGCCACCTAATTATTTTATTATTTGTTGGTTTCAATTTCAGACTAGCCTCTGCAATATTTGTTATTTATCGAACATTTTAGTTTTTATGTTGGACAACTTTCATATTTCACTTTCATTTAAATTTGAATTTGACTTAGGAGTTGAAATGCAATATGATGCTAATGATGATTATGCAGTGTTAACCTCGCTGACATGTCATTATCAAAAGTGATTACTGTTGCTAATCACCGGGGGTGTTACAATTCTCCTCATCTGTTAAGAATTCTCGTCCCGAGAATTAAGAGGAAGACTGAAAGAAAGAGGGGTATTCTTCACGAAGGCGATCCTCACGTTCCCAAGTGGCCTCATCTTCAGAATGATTTGACCACTGAACCTTGAGGAATTTGATTGACTTTTGACGAGTCCGACGTTCAGCTTCATCAAGAATACGGATGGGATGTTCTGGATAAGACAGATCTTCCCGTAATTCAAGCACTTCGTGATCCACAGCTCGAATAGGATCCTTGAAGCAGCGACGGAGTTGGGATACATGAAAAACATCATGTACTTGGGAAAGATTAGGCGGCAACTGCAATTGATATGCCACTTCTCCTCGACGGGCAAGAATACGGAACGGGCCAATGTAGCGAGGAGCTAACTTGCCTTTGATTTCGAACCGATGAGTGCCTTTCAACGGAGTGACGCGGAGGTAAGCTTGCTCGCCAGGTTGATAGACTATTTCCTGGTGCTTTCGGTCATAGTTGCTCTTCTGACGAGACTGAGCAGCTTTCAAATGTTCATGGACAATGCGGACTTGATCTTCTGCTTGGTGAATAATGTCCGGTCCGACGAGTGAGCGTTCCCCAGTTTCTGACCAATTCAGAGGGGTTCGACACTTACGACCGTATAGAACTTCAAACGGTGCCATCTTCAGACTAGCTTGATAGCTATTGTTGTAAGAGAATTCGGCATACGGGAGAGATTCCTCCCATTTCTTACCGAAGGAGATGACGCAAGCTCGAAGCATATCTTCGAGCACTTGATTAACTCGTTCAACTTGACCCTGTGACTGAGGGTGAAAAGCGGTGCTAAAAGACAGGTGTGTTCCCATAGCTTCTTGGAAACTATTCCAGAATCTGGAAGTGAAGAGGCTGCCACGATCAGAACTGATCTCCAACGGAACACCGTGGAGTGACACAATTCGGGAAACATACAAGTCTGCTAACTGGCTAGCAGTGATTGTCTCTTTAACTGGCAGAAAGTGGGCAACCTTAGAGAATCGGTCAATGACGACAAATATAGCATCATTACCCTTCTGGGATTTGGGAAAACCAGTAATGAAATCCATTTGGACCTTGTCCCATTTCCATTCAGGAATTGTAAGGGGTTGCAGAGTTCCTGCGGGCCTTTGATGTTGAGCTTTAACGCGGCGGCAAACGTCACACTCAGAAACATAACGAGCAATGTCTCGCTTCATATTAGGCCACCAGTATCTCTGACAAATGTCACGGTACATCTTTGTGCTACCAGGATGAATTGACAGAGGAGTGTCATGAGCTTCCATCATAACATGTTCTCTCTCATCTTTGAACTTAGGTACGAAGAGACGGTGTTGGAAAAATAGGATCCCATCATTATCAAGATGGAACTCCGACGGTTTTCCTTTTTCAAGGTACCGCTTGATCCTTTCAACTTCAGAGTCATACCGTTGCATAGTTTTGATGTTGTGTTCTAAATCTGGTTCGACAACGAGGGTATTGAGATAACCCTGTGGAACAATATGGAGGTTCAATTTACGAAACTCTTCATAAAGAAGAGGTTGTGATTCCTGAACCATATGGTTGCTGCAATAAGCCTTGCGGCTCAAAGCATCGGCCATTACATTTGCCTTGCCAGGGGTGTATGAGATATTCATATCATAATCGGCTATTGTCTCGAGCCATCTTTGTTGACGAAGGTTCAGATCCGGTTGAGTATATAAATACTTCAAACTTTGATGATCCGTATATATCTCGCAACGGTTACCGAGAAGGTAATGGCGCCATAGCTTCAGGGCATAAATAACCGCAGAAAGTTCAAGATCGTGCACTGGGTAATTTTCTTCGTCAGGACGCAATTGTCGAGAAGCATAAGCAATCACTTTACACTCTTGCATTAGGACACAGCCTAATGCTTGACGAGATGCATCACAGTATATTACGAAATCCTTTTGGGAATCCGGGGGTGCTAATACTGGGGCAGATGTCAATTTATCTTTTAGTGTCTGAAAGCTTTCTTGACATTTTTCTGTCCACTCATATTTAACACCTTTGTGAAGCAGATTTGTCAATGGTTTTGCAATCTTGGAAAAGTTCTCAACGAATCGACGACAATAACTAGCAAGTCCGAGAAAACTTCTGACTTGCTTAACATTCTTCAGGGGAGTCCAGTCAAGAATAGCCTGAACTCGTTCGGGGTTAACAGCAATTCCATCCTTGGAAAACACATGTCCAAGGTAAGTTACTTCAGAAAGCCAAAATTCACATTTGGAATACTTGGCATACAACTGGTGTTCTCGGAGCCTTTCTAGTACCAAACGGAGGTGTTCAGCATGTTCTTCTTTATTCTTAGAATAAACCAGAATATCATCAAAATAAACCACGACGAATTTGTCGGGGTAATCCATGAATATATAATTCATCAGACGGGAGAAAGTTGCTGGAGCATTCGTTAGGCCAAATGACATGACGGTGTATTCATAGGAGCCATAACGAGTGACGAATGCAGTCTTGAGAATATCCTCTTCACGGACACGGATCTGGTGATAACCCAACCTCAGGTCGAGTTTAGAGAACACCGACGATCCAGCGAGTTGATCATAAAGATCATTGATCCGGGGCAGTGGGTATTTATTCTGGATTGTGGCTTGGTTAATGGGCCGATAATCCTGAACCAAACGGTTAGTTCCATCCTTCTTCTTAACGAAGAGTGAAGGTGCTCCCCAAGCAGAGGAACTGGGGCGGATGAAACCACTTTTAAGCGACTTGTCGATTTCTTCCTTAAGCTCGAGTAGATGATGCGGAGGCATCTTATAAGGTCGCTTGGCAATAGGGACGGTGCCAGGCTTCAAGTCGATGACGAACTCGACAGCTCTAGCCGGGGGTATTCCTGGAAGTTCTTCTAGAAAGACGTCTGGAAAATCTCGAACGACAGGAACGTTCTCGATCCCTTCCAGAGGTGAGGCGTTCAAAGCATTCAGAGCATATATCTGAGCTTCAGCGTCCCGAGTAATGCGGGCGGTATAGTTCACTATCTCATCGTTGGGGTGAAGAAGTTGGACGACTTTAGTGGCACAATTGATCGAAGCAATGTGAGCTTTCAACCAATCCATTCCAAGTATGAGGTCTATGGTGGAAGACTTCAGGACGATGGGCGAGGCAAGGAATTCCAATCCTTTAATTTCGACGGTAACGTCAGGTGCTATTACGTCAGCATGACAGTGACCTCCGGGAGTTTTAATGACTAACGGAGTATGCATTTTCTCATATCGAATGCCATGCAT
Source organism: Thinopyrum elongatum (assembly GCA_011799875.1). NCBI lineage: Eukaryota > Viridiplantae > Streptophyta > Magnoliopsida > Poales > Poaceae > Thinopyrum > Thinopyrum elongatum. Next base: position 337,218,829 of record CM022302.1, on the reverse strand, counting down.
CAATGCAAATTTTCCAGAGATGAATGAATGTGATGCTCCTGAATCAAATAAAACAGAAGCAGATACTGACTTAACAAGAAGGGTACCCATCACAGTAGCAGGTTGATCCTGGACTTCTTCAATGTCAATGTTGTAAGCGTGTCCACGACCATGTGCAGCAGACCCAGTATTATAGTTGCGGGTCTGGTTGTTGCCACGACCATTGCCACGGCCAGCACGAGGAAAGGCTAACTGATTCTGATTCTGGCGGCAGTCTTTAGCCTGGTGTCCTGGTTTGCGGCACTTGAAGCATAGACCATCTTCAGGACGAAGAGGAGCATTGTTTTGAATAGCTTGAGTTTTTGGCTGCCTCGGCGGTGGAGGAGGCAGACGTGGTGCAGCATAGTTGTTCTTTGGCGCAGAGGTATTGGAACGGAATGCATTGTTGGGGATCCAAACTCGACGCTTCGATGCTGAGCCCGAAGATGAGCCAGCATCACGATAGCGCTTCTGCGATTCCTTGTATTCCATCTGAGCGGTCTCAACAAGAATAGCCTTGTTCGTCAGAGTTGAAAAGTCATTGATGTCTTGAGCAGCTAGTGCAAGCTTGAGGTCAGGGTGTAGTCCATTACGGAACTTCTCTTGTCTGCGAGCATCTGTGGCGATGTCTTCTTCAGCATAGCGGGAGAGGTCTAGAAATTCCCGCTGATAAGCTTCAACGGTCTTATTGCCCTGAGTGAGGTTACGGAACTGGGTCTTCATGCGTTCCATAATTTCTTGAGGGATATAACGTGTACGGAAAGCAGCCTGGAACTCATACCAGGTAATGACTGTTCCAACAGGCAGAGTACGCTTGTGTGTGTCCCACCATTGAGCAGCGGGGCCCTTTAAGAAAAAGGCCGCGAAGTTGACGTAGTTGGCAGGGGCGACATTAGCTGACTCCATCTCGTGAGTGATGTCGCGGAGCCAGTCATCGGCATCCAGGGGCTTGTCAGAGTTGCGGAACTGCGTTGGGTTGAGTCGCGTAAACTCTGTCAAAGTTATTGAAGCTGGGTTCTGGTTCTGGTTGTTCTGATGCGGAAACTGAGCCATGATTCCAACCATGAACTGACGGTTAAGCTCAAACTGTTGCATCATAGCCGCCATATAGTCTGGCGGTGGTGGGCGTTCAGGGGCACGACCACGACCACGACCACCTGGTCTAACCATCCTGCTAAGTATCAACAGGGGGTAGTTTAGTAAAAGCAATTGCGAGCGTTTAGTGTCAAACATGATGTAACTCGACAACAACTTAAGTAGTGTATCAGATACATAACATCAGTCGATTAAGACATACAGATCCATACATGGTCGGTTAAAATCGGGCAGCATAACGGCACAAATTGAAAAACTAGAGACACTAGGCGGCGCGCAGGCACGCGGTAAGGAAGTACACAACGTGACATAGCAAAGGCTACATCAGCGTCGGAGAAAACCACTGAAACGGGGTAACTGCAAGTGCGGACGACGAATGTTCATCGCGGCAGGATCCTGTGCTCCATGTGCACTCTGATGCAGAAACCGGTCTCGAACTGTAAGAAGAGGTCCATGTGCAGGCGTGTGACCTCCCACAGCAGGCCAATCAATACCTGGCGGCATCTCGGTCCTGCGTGGGTAAAGAATATACTCCGGATGTATCCCTGCACGAACAGCTGGTAGCAACTGCGTCATAGCCTCATAGTAGCGTGCTCGAGTGGCGAACAGCTCGATGGCAAGAGCCCGAACAGTGCGATCCAGAGCCTGAGTGCACTGAATCAGAACCTGCGGGTCGTAGCGTCGAGACTCGTATGGGGCACAGATAGCTGTGTAGTATCCAGTAGCATCTCCAACAGGTGCATACGGAATGTACCGAAACACAGTATCATCCAAGTTATCGCTGAACTGTCCTCGGAGACGTACGACAGCAGAGTAGGCGGCATCATGGACTGCCATCTCAATCGTCACGCCTAACCCGTGAAAAAGGTGTAGCTCGGTGTCTGAGTTGTTCTGCTGATCATAAATCCGAACTTCAGCGTAGTACTGTTCCTGATTGAACTCGCGGTAAACCTCATAAACCAAGTACTCAGGATACCAACGGTAGCCAAGTCTGGTCATGAGAGCGATCAGGACAGCTGGAAACCCAGGGGCATTACGAGCCCAAGTGCGAAGCACAAGCTGTGTCGTAGGACGTGGTGGAAACAAACGGTCCATTTGAAACAGAGGAAATTCAGATTTGTCAAATGACAATGAGAAGTTTAACACAACTCGGAGAGAAAGGTTAAACAAAACAATGGAAAGGAAAATGATTATCATACTAATCAGATCAATGACAGGGAAATCGCACAGATATCCAGCTCTCCGGGTAGACGGGATTTACGAGATCCTAAGTGTCGGCGTTAGTAAAATTTATTTAACCCGAGTAGAAGAGAGATCAGAGTCCCAGAGTATAGACGAGGAATAAAAGATCCTAATACCACCCAGTTGGCGACGTGGGCCCGTAAGCCACACAGCCAAGTTAGTAAATTAGTTTTTTCGATTTCTAGACTCAACTTCGGCCAAGGAATTTGAAGGGGGCTTCCTACAGGCAGTCGGCTCTGATACCAACTTGTGGCGCCCCCGACTCAATCGTACACTAATCATACACGCAAACATGTACGATCAAGCACAGGGACTCACGGGAAGATATCACAACACAACTCTAACACAATTTAAACGGAGGTCCACAATATTACAAACCAGGGATCCGAAGATCCGAATACATAAGTCAGTCATACAAATATTATCTGAGTACAGACATAGTTAGACAAGTTTTGCCTCAAGAAGGCTAGCACAAACAGCGACACTAGATCGAAAGGCGTTGGCCTCCTGCCTGGGAGCCTCCGATCCTACTCCTGGTCATCTGGCTCGATCCAGTAGTAAGTACCCTCTGGACCCTCCTGGTAGTAAGCTCCGGTGGTGGCATCTAGCTCCAGGACTCCATCGTCTGATGTATCATCAATGTGGGGTATATGGGGAAAAGAGAAAGTAAAGCAACCGTGAGTACTCATCCGAAGTACTCAGCAAGCAAGGATCTATACTACATATGCAACATTATCAATGGAGAAAAGGCTGTATATGTGGACTGGGCTGCAGAAATGCCAGAATAGGGAGAAGACCTAGTCCTATCGAAGACTAGCATCTTCAAACATCTTCACATGGCCATCATCTTGCAGCAGTAGAAGGGAGTAGAATAGCATTTTATTTAACAAGCATGTTGTAGTACAGCTTAAAGATCCTTCCTCGACTCCCAAGCGAGAAAGCGATCCCGAAGCTTCAATTAAGTAACAAGTATCCAGTTTAAGTAGTAGATCGGGATACACAAACTGAGCGTCCTTTACCGTAGGACCGGCTATCGATAGAAAATTCATCCCTGCAGGGGTGCACTACTGTTACCCAACACGCTCGATCAACTCTGGCCGGACACACTTGCTGGGTAATGCCCGTCCTCGGAAGATCAACACAAAGCAGCGCTCTACCTAGGCTCGGCAGAGAGGTCAGCACGCCGGACTAACCTATGCACCCAGAGGTCTCGGGCCATCACCCTGGGCACCCTGCGCGTTGCGAGACTTGCCGGGGTGCAGGCGCGACACTGAACTCGTCAGTGAAGTATCCAGCCCAATCCCGACAATCAGCCCGCACGTTGAATCGTGACGTCAGACGAGCTTTCGGAGAAACGTACCTTGCAGAGGGTCCCATAACCATTATCCCGCGTGGTGGTAGTGCGTATAGGGCACGTCGACCCACTCAGATCACACACCCAAATCCAATAGGCTCAATTAGTATCAAGCGGAGACAATCAGAGTGTCTGATGCTCCGCCACAATGTCACACTCGAGTGCCCTTCCGGCACACCCGAAATCATAGATCCCCAGCGGGTACCCACTAGGGTGGACCCGCCTGTAACAGAGGTCAATTAATCGTGTGGTCATAACATCAAGGGAGAAACCCGAGGAATCACCCTCGGCGGATTCCACTCGACGAAATCATCAGGGCGAACGTATGAGGTATCACCCTCGAGGTTCACACTGAGGGTTGCACGACAGAGTCGTATCGGAAGTGGAGAAGGAGGAATCACCCTCGATGACCACGACCGAACAGCTACACTGCAGAGTATTCATCGGGAATGCGTTACGAGGTATCACCCTCGGCACTCGATAGTTACTACGCAGAGTCGTACAACTAAGGGGGTGTGAAGTGAGGTGTCGGTCTCTGGTCGACGATCACGTTGATCGAGTCGTCGATGATCAAGCAGGGGCAACAAGGGTAAGGTGGTGGGGTCACTGATGGTTCACTACCAACCTATACTAATCAGTTTATCATAGGCAGGTAAGGTAGCAATGAACAGGTTACAACAGCAGGCTATGCATCAGAATAGGAGCATACATTAACAGTAGCAAAATCTAATGCAAGCAGGAGAATAGAATGGGCGATATCTGGAATGCTCAAGGGGGGGGGCTTGCCTGGTTGCTCTGGCAAGAGGGGAAGGTCGTCAACGGGCTGCTCGTCGGTAGAGTAGTCGTATCCTGGTGCAGCGCCGTCGGTCTTAGCGTCTATCGAGAGAGAGAAGGAGGGGGAGAGAAACAATAAATTCACGGCAATAATGCAAACAATATGTATGACATGCCTAAATGATATGCCGGGGTGTTCTACTGCCTAACTAAACGATTTAGTTAATTTAGGAATTTATTTGGATTTATTTAATTAAAGTTGGGCACTATTCATTTACTGAAATCGGTCTAAAAGTTCAATGTTCTTATAGCTGCGGGCGTCTGACGGGAATACGGAGGACGTATTCGGGTTCGTATCGTCGTTCTGAGCAAGTTTCATGTATAAAATATTTTCATCGGAGTTACGGTTTATTTAATATGATTTTCTAAAGTTTTTATTAATTTCTGAAATTTAATTAATTATTTAATTCAACATTATCCGAAACAGTGCTGATGATGACATCAGCATGACCTCATGCTGATGTCAGCGGTTAATTAAGTTAATTACGAATTACTGTTTAATTAACACTAATTAGTTAATTAGATTAACCTAATCAGGATTAATTAACTAATTAATTAACTAATTAATTAATTAATTAATTATTTTTATTTCTTATTTTTAAAACATTTTTGGGGGTGGGCCCCCTTTGTCATAGGCCCTGGGGGCCTTAGCGGGTTTGGGCGCTCGGGTGCGGGTGCTGGGCACCCGTATGCGCCCGAGGGCGCTGGAGGGCGAGGCGAGCAGCGCTAGGGCACGGCGAGGCGATGGCGCGGGCACGCGGTCGGCGGCGCGGCGAGCGGTGGGCGCGACGCGATGGTGCAGGGTAGCAGCAGCAGCTTCACAGCGGCAGAAGCAGCAGCGGGGTACGGCTAGGGAGAACGCGAGGCGGAGGCGGGCTCGACGCGGCGCAGGCGTGTGGGCGCGCGCACGGTGCGCGACCGGGGATGCACGGGCGAGGCAAAGCGCAGCTGGGCGCGGTCGGGAGGCGAGCGGCGAGGCAGGGGCCACGGCGGTCGGAGCGCGCGAGGCGGGGCACACGGCGAGCGGCGCGACGGCAGTGCGCGGTGAGGGGGGCGGCGTGCGGCTGCGGCACGGCGAGGCCCAGGGGCGGGCGCGGTACGTGCGGTGGCCGGAGCAGAGAGGGGAGGACGGGGGAGCGCTCACATGCGCTGGAGAGAAGGGGGTGCGTCGAGGCCTGGTGTAGGCCGGCGAGGGAGAGTCGGGGAGGGGCAGTCCGGCGACGGGGACGAGGTGCGGCAGTGCACGGCGGCGTCGGGCGTCGAGGCGGCGGGGCGCGTCGAGGGCGCGGGCGACGGGAGCGGGAGGGGATCGGGCTCCTCCCGATCCAGATCCAGTCGAGGGAGTGGTGGTGGGGGAAGTGGGTGGTGGCTAGGGTTTCGGTGGCCTCCAGGGGGAGGCCAAGTAGGCGCGGGGTGGGCCGGGAGCTGGGCCGGCCGGCTGGGCTGGGGCCCAGTTGGGCCGGGGGTGGAGGGGGAGGGGGTCCCTTTTCTTCTTTTCCTGTTTCATTTTTCTTTTATCTTTTTCTTTATTCTCCTTTCTTAGTTTAGTAAATAGTCAGGCCTCCTAATGGTTTTTGTAAAACACAACAATTGCTCCAACAAATACTAGGTATTATCCAGCACTACCAAAAATTAGTTTGGAGACAATTGGAGTTCACACGATTTTTATAATAAATAATATGCATTAATCCTTGCTGTTTTAATTATGTTAGAGCCACCTAATTATTTTATTATTTGTTGGTTTCAATTTCAGACTAGCCTCTGCAATATTTGTTATTTATCGAACATTTTAGTTTTTATGTTGGACAACTTTCATATTTCCCTTTCATTTAAATTTGAATTTGACTTAGGAGTTGAAATGCAATATGATGCTAATGATGATTATGCAGTGTTAACCTCGCTGACATGTCATTATCAAAAGTGATTACTGTTGCTAATCACCGGGGGTGTTAGACGTGCTAAGCGAGATTGGTTTATGAAAGCGTGTTCTTCTAGTTTTCGTGAAAATAATGATGAAGATCTTAAAGTGATTGGTGTGACTCCTATTGAATCTTTTTTTTCTAATATAAATATTGATAAAGATGGGACTGGAGATGAGTCAACTTTAGCTGGAAGGCGTCCCAATGATTCGGAGTTTATAGATCTTGATGCAAAAATTGATAAAAGTGGGATTGGAGAGGTCAAAACTTTAAGTAGCAATGAACCCACTCTTTTGGATTTCAAGCACTTTAATTATTATAATTGTTCTTTGATAGATTGTATTTCCTTGTTGCAATCCATGTTGAATTCTCCTCATGCTTATAATCAAAATAAAGCTTTCACTAAACATATAGTTGATGCTATGATGAAATCTTTTGAAGAAAAACTTGAATTGGAAGTTTTTATCCCTAGAAATCTTTATGATGAGTGGGAACCTACCATTAAGATTAAAATTAAAGATTATGAGTGCCATGCTTTGTGTGATTTGGGTGCTAGCGTTTCCACGATTCCAAAAACTTTATGTGATGTGCTAGGTTTCCGTGAATTTGATGATTTTTCTTTAAATTTGCATCTTGCGGATTCCACAATAAAGAAACCTATGGGAAGGATTAATGATGTTCTTATTGTTGCAAATAGGAATTATGTGCCCGTAGATTTCATTGTTCTTGATATAGATTGCAATCCTACATGTCCTATTATTCTTGGTAGACCTTTCCTTAGAACGATTGGTGCAATTATTGATATGAAAGAAGGAAACATTAGATTTCAATTTCCGTTAAGGAAGGGCATGGAACACTTTCCAAGAAACAAAATTAATTTGCCATATGGATCTATTATGAGAGGTACTTATGGATTGCATACCAAAGATGACAATACCTAGATCTATTGCAATATGCCTAGCTAGGGGAGTTAAACAATAGCGCTTGTTGGGAGGCAACCCAATTTTATTTTTGTGTTTTTTGTTTTGCTTATGTTCTTGAATAAAATACACATTATTACCTCTTTAGTAATTGTGTTTTGGTGTTTTAATTAGTGTTTGTTCCAAGTAAGACCTTTGGGATGGCTTACGGTGATAGTTGATTTGATCTTGCTGAAAAACAGAAACTTTTGTGTTGAGTCACAGAATTGTTGAAATTCACTGGAGCATGGAAAAACCCTGAATTTTTTTACAAAAGATTTATATAAAAGTTTCCTATGTTGTCCCAAGTTTTCAGCTTTTTTAGAGTTATATAAGTATTGGAAGAATTCAGATCTTCGCAGACAGTTCTGTTTTTGACAGATTCTGTTTTTATGTGTTGTTTGCTTATTTTGATGAATCTATGGGTAGTATCGGGGGGTATGAACCATGGAGAAGTTGGAATACAGTAGATATTACACCAATATAAATAAATAATGAGTTCACAACAGTACCAAAAAGTGGTGATTTATTTTCTTATACTAATGGATCTCATGAGTTTTCTGTTGAGTTTTGTGTTGTGAAGTTTTCAAGTTTTGGGTAAATATTTGATGGACTATGGAATAAGGAGTGGAAAGAGCCTAAGATTGGGGATGCCCAAGGTACCCCAAGGTAATATTCAAGGATAACCAAGAGCGTAAGCTTGGGGATGCCCCGGAAGGCATCCCCTCTTTCGTCTTCGTCTATCGGTAAATTTACTTGAGGCTATATTTTTATTCACCACATGATTTGTGTTTTGCTTGGAGCGTCTTGTATGATATGATTCTTTGCTTTTTAGTTTGCAACAATCATCCTTGCTGTACACAGCTTTTGAGAGGGACACGCATGAATCGTGATTTATTAGAATACTCTTTGTGCTTCACTTATATCTTTTGAGCTAGGCAATTTTGCTCTAGTGCTTCACTTATATCATTTTAGAGCACGACGGTGGCTTTATTTTATAGAAATTGTTGAACTCCCTTGCTTCACTTATATTATTTTGAGAGTCTCTAAACAGCGTGGTAATTTTCTTAGGTTATGAATTTAGTCCTAATATGATGGGCATCCAAGAGGGATATAATAAAAACTTTCATATAAAGTGCATTAAATACTATGTGAAGTTTGATTCCTTATGATTGTTTTGAGATATAAAGATGGTGATATTAGAGTCATCCTAGTGAGTAATTGTGGATTGGTATAAATACTTGTGTTGAAGTTTGTGATTCCCATAGCATGCACGTATGGTGAACCGTTATGTGATGAAGTCGGAGCATGATTTATTTATTGATTGTCTTCCTTATGAGTGGCGGTCGGGGACGAGCGATGGTCTTTTCCTACCAATCTATCCCCCTAGGAGCATGCGTGTAGTACTTTGTTTCGATAGCTAATAGACTTTTGCAATAAGTATGTGAGTTCTTTATGACTAATGTTGAGTCCATGGATTATACGCACTCTCACCCTTCCACCATTGCTAGCCTCTCTAGTACCGCGCAACTTTTGCTGGTGCACCACACCCACCATATACCCTTCCTCAAAACAGCCACCATACCTACCTATTATGGCATTTCCATAGCCATTCTGAGATATATTGCCATGCAACTTCCACCGTTCTGTTTATTATGACACGCTTCATCATTTTCATATTGCTTTGCATGATCATGTAGTTGACATCGTATTCGTCGCAAAGCCACCGTTCATATTTTTTATACATGTCTCTCTTGATCATTGCACATCTCGGTACACCGCCGGAGGCATTCATATAGAGTCATATTTTTGTTGTAAGTATCAAGTTGTAATTCTTGAGTTGTAAGTAAATAAAAGTGTGATGATCATCATTATTAGATCATTGTGCCATGTGAGGAAAGTATGATGGAGACTATGATTCCCCCACAAGTCGGGATGAGACTCCGAATGAAAAATAAAAAAAAAGAGAAAAGAAAAAAAAGGGAGAAAAAAAGAAAAAAGAGAGGCCAAAGAGCCTAAAATAAAAAAATGAGAGAAAAGAGAGAAGGGGCAATGCTACTATCCCTTTTCCACACTTGTGCTTCAAAGTAGCACCATGATCTTCATGATAGAGAGTCTCCCATTTTGTCACTTTCATATACTAGTGGGAATTTTTGTTATATAACTTGGCATGTATATTCCAATGATGGGCTTCCTCAAAGTGCCCTAGTCTTCGTGAGCAAGCGAGTTGGATGCACACCCACTTAGTTTCTTTTTGAGCTTTCATACACTTATAGCTCTAGTGCATCCGTTGCATGGCAATCCCTACTCACTCACATTGATATCTATCGATGGGCATCTCCATAGCCCGTTGATATGCCCAGTTGATGTGAGACTGTCTCCTTCTTTTTGTCTTCTCCACAACCACCATATTCTATTCCACCTATATTCCTATATCCATGGCTCACGCTCATGTGTTGCGTGAAAGTTGAAAAGGTTTGAGAACATCAAAAGTATGAAACAATTGCTTGGCTTGTCATCGGGGTTGTGCATGATTTAATACTTTGTGTGATGAAGATGGAGCATAGCCAGACTATATGATTTTGTAGGGATAACTTTCTTTGGCCATGTTATTTTGAGAAGACATGATTGCTTTATTAGTATGCTTGAAGTATTATTGTTTTTATGTCAATATTAAACTTTTGTTTTGAATCTTATGGATCTGAACATTCATTCCACAATAAAGAAAATTACAAGGATAAATATGTTAGGTAGCATTCCACATCAAATTTTTTGTTTTTATCATTTACCTACTCGAGGACGAGCAGGAATTAAGCTTGGGGATGCTTGATACGTCTCCAACGTATCTAATTTTTGATTGTTCCATGCTATTATATTATCTGTTTTGGATGATTTATTTGCATTAATATGCTATTTTATATTATTTTTGGGACTAACCTATTAACCTAGAGCCCAGTGCCAGTTTCTGTTTTTTCCTTGTTTTTGAGTTTCGCAGAAAAGGAATATCAAACGGAGTCCAAACGGAATAAAAATTTACGATGATTTTTCTTGGACGAGAAGACACCTACGAGACTTGGAGTCGAAGTCAGAAGACCCACGAGGCGACGACAAGCCATAGGGGTGCGCCCTGGGGGGGGAGGCGCTCGCCTGGCTTGTGGTCCCCTTGGGAGTCCACCGACCTCCTTCTTTGTCCTATAAATTCAGATATATTCTCAAACCCTCAGAGCAATCCACGAAAATACTTTTCCGCCGCCGCAACCTTCTGTTCCCGTGAGATCCCATCTTGGGGCCTTTTTCGGTGATCTGCCGGAGGGGGATTCGATCACGGAGGGCATCTACATCAACCCTAATGCCCTTCCGATGAAGCGTGAGTAGTTTACCTCAGACCTACGGGTCCATAGCTAGTAGCTAGATGGCTTCTTCTCTCTCTTTGATTCTCAATACCATGTTCTCCTCGATGTTCTGGGAGATCTATCTGATGTAATATTCTTTTGCGGTGTGTTTGTCGAGATCCGATGAATTGTGGATTTATGATCAGATTATCTATGAATATTATTTGAATCTTCTCTGAATTCTTATATGTATGATTTGATATCTTTGTATTTCTCTTCGAATTATCGGTTTGGTTTGGCCAACTAGATTGGTATTTCTTGCAATGGGAGAGGTGCTTAGTTTTGGGTTCAATCTTGCGGTGTCCTCACCCAGTGACATAGTAGGGGTAGCGAGGCACGTATTGTATTGTTGCCATCAAGGATAAAAAGATGGGGTTTTCATCATATTGCTTGAGTTTATCCCTCTACATCATGTCATCTTACTTAAGGCGTTACTCCATTCTTTATGAACTTAATACTTTAGATGCATGCTGGATAGCAGTCGATGTGTGGAGTAATAGTAGTAGATGCAGAATCGTTTCAGTCTACTTGACACGGACGTGATGCCTATATGCATAATCATTGCCTTGGATATCGTGATAACTTTGCGCTTTTCTATCAATTGCTTGACAGTAATTTGTTCACCCATCGTATTATTTGCCTTCAAGAGAGAAGCCTCTAGTGAAACCTATGGCCCCGGGTCTATTTTCCATCATATATTTTCAGATTTATATACCAAAAATACTTTGCTGCAATTTATTTACTTTTATTTTGTTTTATGTTTTGGCAATCTTATATACCTATCTCTATCAGATCTCACCTTTGCAATTGACCGAGAAGGGATTGACAACCCCTTTATGGTGTTGGGTGCAAGTGTTTGATTGTTTGTGCAGGTGCATAGATTGGGGACTTGCTTGTACCTCCTACTGGATTGATACCTTGGTTCTCTAACTGAGGGAAATACTTATCTCTACTTTGCTGCATCAACCTTTCCTCTTCAAGGGAAAAAACAACGCATGCTCAAGAAGTAGCATGGAGCGACAGGGGGTGGTCAGTATCTTCCATGCTAAGCGGGTTATTCTCATGATGAGTGCTTATTCACTTGTCCTTGCACAAGAGGGGCTGGTAATCGGGATGCCCAGTCCCATGATTAAAATTTCAAATAATAAAACAAAATCCCCCAGAAAGTTGTTGGTATGGAGGGCACCCAAGGATTCAGCTAGCCATGGCTTGTGTTTGTTGGTGGAGGGAAGTAAACTTTACTTTTATCGCTTGGGAGCCGCCGCTAATGTGTTTAGCATGGAAGATATTGAAAACTCTTGGTCGTAACATTGACAGGAAAGGTATACCTCCAAAAAATATATTTATCTCTGATTTAAGCTATGAGCTCTGTCACCTCTGCAAATCCCTGCTTCACTCTGCGAAGGGCCCGTCTATTTATTTTATGTTATTTTACTTTTATTGTTGAGTTATCACCTTCTCAAACAAGCACCAGTCCTGAGAGCACTATTTTCATTCTCATGCATTATGTATAGTTAATGTTGTGTGCATCATGACTGGATCTCTTCTACCATGAATTACAATGTTTAGTCGCTGCTTGAACTTTGGAGGTGCTCTGCATTTATGTTTTGCGGTCTCAGAAAGGGCTAGCGAGATACCATGTTGTTATATTATATCATGATTGTTTTGACAAAGTGTTGGCATTTGAGATATTTTATTATTGCTCAATAGTTGATTATGCCATTGATATGAGTGAATATAGTTTCTAGGAGTTATCGTTTGCATGGTTAGTTATAATCTTTGCTGAAAACCTGGGTATTATTTAAGCATATATATGGACACAAGAACAAAAGAGTTCGTAAAAGTTTTTCTTTGTCACTTTTAGTTTGTCAACTAAATTGCTTGAGGACAAGCAATGAGTTAAGCTTGGGGGAGTTGATACGTCTCCGTCGTATCTACTTTTCCAAACACTTTTGCTCTTGTTTTGGACTCTAATTTGCATGGTTTGAATGAAACTAACCCGAACTGACGCTGTTTTTAGTAGAACTACCATGGTGTTGTTTTTGTGCAGAAATAAAAGTTCTCGGAATTGGACGAAACTTTTTGGAGATTTATTTTGGAATAAAAGAAAAATACTAGAGCAAAGACCCACTAGAGAGGGGGGCTGCTGCGCCACCCCCCTAGGGCGCGCCCTGGTGGGTAGTGGGCCCCACGAGGCTCCGCTGGCCCTAATTCCAACGCTATAAATTCAGATTTCCCGAGAAAAAATAGGAGAAGAAGTTTCATCATGTTTTATGATACGGAGTCGCCACCACCTCCTGTTCTTCATCGCGAGTCCAGATCTAGAGTCCATTCGAGGCTCCGGAGAGGGGGATTTTCTGTCTTCATCATCATCAACCATCCTCCATCACCAATTTCATGATGCTCACCGCCGGGAGTGAGTAATTCCTTCATAGGCTTGCTACACGGTGATGGGCTGGATGAGATTTATCATATAATCTAGTTAGTTTTGTTAGGGCTTGATCCCTAGTATCCACTATGTTCTTAGATTGATGTTGCTATGACTTTGCTATGCTTAATGCTTGTCACTAGGGCCCGAGTGCTATGATTTCAGATCTAAACCGCTTATGTTTTCACCAATATATTTGTGTTCTTGATCCTACCAAGCAAGTTATATGCGCCTATTACATGTTATGATCCACATACCCCAAGGTAACAATAATTGGGATTCTTTCCGGTGATTACCGTAATTTGAGGAGTTCATGTATTCACTATGTGTTAATGCTTTGTTCCGGTTCTCTATTAAAAGGAGGCCTTAATATCCCTTAGTTTCCTTATGGACCTCGCTGCCACGGGAGGGTAGGACAAACGATGTCATGCAAGTTCTTTTCCATAAGCACGTATGACTATATACGGAATACATACCTACATTACATTAATGAATTGGAGCTAGTTCTGTGTCGCCCTAGGTTATAATTGATAAATGATGAATGTCATCCAACATAATTATCCATCACCGATTCAATGCCTACGAGCTTTTCATATATTGATCTTTGCTAAGTTACTATTGTTGCTACTATTGTCACAATTGCTACAAAAATACTGTTACTACTTTTACCGTTACAATTGTTGTTACCATCACTGCTATCACTATCAAATTACCATACTACTATGCTACTGATCACTCTGCTACAGATATTTAGTCTCCAGGTGTGGTTGAATTGAAAACTCAACTACTAATACTTACAAATATTCTTTGGCTCCCATTGATTCGAATCAATAAATTTGGGTTGAATACTCTACCCTAAAAAACTGTTGTGATCCCCTATACTTGTGGGTTATCAATTTGTCATGTAATCGAGTCAATTTGTTCGGCCTTTATCCCTAGTATCCACTATGTTCTGACACTGATGTTTCTATGACTTTGCTATGCTTAATGTTTGTCACTAGGGCCCGAGTGCCATGATTTCAGATCTAAAACTATTATGTTTTCATGAATATAAGTGAGTTTTGGATCCTATCTTGCAAGTTGTATGCACCTATTATGTGTTATGATCCGCAGACCCCAAGGTGACAATAATTGGGATTCACTCTGGTGATGACCGTAGTATGAGGAGTTCATGTATTCATTGAGTGTTAATGCTTTGTTCTGGCTCTCTTTTAAAAGGAGGCCTTAATATCCCTTTGATTTTCTTATGGATCCCACTGCCACAGGAGGGTAGGACAAAAGATGTTATGCAAGTTCTTATTATAAGCACGTATGACTACATCCGGAATACATGCCTACATTGAATTGATGAATTGGAGCTATTGTGTATCGCTCTAGGTTGTGACCGTTATATGAGGAATATCATCCAACAAAAATATCCATCACTGATCCAATGCCTACGCTTTCTCATGTTTATCTTTGCTAAGTTACTACTGTTGCTGCTGCTATTACAATAATCACAAAAATGTTGATGTTACTGTTCCTGTTACAACTGCTATTATCAAAACCATCAAACTATTGTGCTACTAAACACTTTGCTACAGAGATATTATTTTCTAGGTGTGGTTGAATTGACAGCTCAACTGCTAAGGCTCAGAAATATTCTTTAGCTTCCCTTGTGTTGAATCAATAAATTTGGGTGAAATACTACCCTCAAAGACTATCACGATCCCCTATACTTATGGGTTATCAAGACTTTTTTCTGGCACCATTGCTGGGGAGCATGACTCTATTTATTGAGTTCACTTGGGATTTATATATCTGTTGATCACTATGAAGATTCTGAAAGATGCTAAAACAAAGATCGTACCCTCCAAGATGAGGGGAGGTAAGGAACTGTCATCTAGCTCCACACTTGATTCACCTTCTGTTTTAAGTAGGCTTGCGACACCACCACCTGCTATTAATTTTGATACGTCGCAAGTAACTGATGATACTACTTTTGTTATAAATGAAACTTGTGATGATGCTAGTACTCTGCATGATGATATTGTGCCACTAGGTGAATTTCTTGATGAACAACTTGCGAAAGCTAAAGAACCCGAGACTGCTAAAACTGATGAAAATAATGATTCACCTATTATCCTAACTCTCCTACTAGATTTGAAATTCCTAAAGTGTCCGACGGTTATGTTATGGATGGTGATATAGCTAGATAATTTCTTGCTTGTAATGATAGAGATGATCTTAAGAAATTGCTAGGTAAGCTGAAAGAAAAAGCTATGATAGAGAGAATGAAATATAATCCTAAGTTTGCTAGTTCTCCTATCTTTCTTACTAATAAGGATTATGAATCCTCTATTGATCTTGAATTAGTTACTCTGGTAGAATCCGATCCTTTTCATGGTTATGAATCTGAAACTGTTGTGGCACACCTTACCAAATTGAATGATATTGCCACCATATTTTCTCATGAGGAAAAGAATTGCTATTACTATATTATTAAGTTGTTTCCTTTCTCATTAAAGGGTGATGCTAAAGAATGGTTTAAAAATCTTGCTCCTAGTTGTGCGCGTAGTCCCCAGGATATGATATATTACTTCTCTAAAAAATATTTTCCTGCTCATAAGAAACAAGCTGCCTTACAGGAAATATACAACTTTGTGCAATTTAAAGAAGATAATCTCCCTCAAGCTTAGGGGAGGCTTATCCAATTACTTAATGCTTTTCCTAATCATTCTCTCAAGAAAAATGAAATACTGGATATCTTTTATAATGGACTAACCGCTTCTTCGAGGGCCTACCTAGATAGTTTTGCTGGATATGTTTTCAGGAACGAACTGCTGAACGGGCTGAAGAATTAGTAAATAATATATTAAGAAATGCCGATGATTGGACATTTCCTGAACCACCACCTAAGCCAACTCCAAATAAGAGAGGCATTCTATTCCTCAGTCCTGAAGATATGCAAGAAGCAAAGAAATCTATGAAAGAGAAGGGTATTATGTCTGAAGATGTTAAGAATCTACCACCTATTGTCGAAATATATGGACTTAAAATTCCGACACAGGTAGAAGAGGTAAATTCTCTTTATAGATTCGATGAGGGTGGCATTCCCTATAATAAATCTCCTAGCCAATGCCTAGATGAATTTGATAATTACATTATTAAGCAAGCGAATTTTAATATCTATGTTAGTAACCAATTGAAAATAATGCTATCATGATTGAACGCTTGAGTGATTTGATGTTTAGGATTGCTAATGATGTTAGAGGCTTAAGTATACATTCATCCATGGTTCATACCCAATTAGAACAAGTCTCTAAGTCACAAAATGATTTGCTTAATGAAATGAGTAATAAAATGAATGATCGTGTTGTTAGAGTAGTCACTAGAGGTGGTAAAATGACTCTGGATCCTCTTTATCCTGAAGGTCATCCTCAAAGAATTGAGCAAGATTCCCAGATAATTTGTACCGATGCACCTAGTTCATCTAAGAAGAAAAAGAAAAAGAAGAATGGTAGAACTTTGTATGCTTCTAGTGAACCTGTGGTAGAAAAACCTTCAGAGAATCAAATGATGTTTCTATTTCTCATGCAGAGACAAGGTCTGGTAATGAACATTTACCTAGTGATAATGATAATGATGGTGTTCATGTTGATGCTCAACTAGACAATGATAAAGAACCTGATAATGAAGTAGAAATAGAACCTGCGGTTGATCTTGATAACCCACCTCCTAAGAATAAAAGATACAACAAAAGTGATTTCATTGCTAGGAAACATGGTAGAGAAAGAAAACCATGGGTTCGAAAACCCATGCCATTCCCAAGTAAAGTTCCGAAATATAAGGACGAGGAGGATTTTAATCACTTTGTTGAAATGCTTAGGCCCGTCTTCTTATGAGCACATTTGACGGATATTTTGAAAAGGCCTCCATATGCTAAATACATGAAAGATATTGGCACTAATAAATGAAATACACCTGAGGCTGAAATTTCCACCATGCTTGCAAATTATTTGTTTGATGGAAAAGTCCCTAAGAAGTTAGGAGATCCAGGAATACCGACTATACCATGCTCCATCAAAAGAAATTATGTTAAAATAGCTTTGTGTGATTTAGGAGCCGGCGTTAGTGTTACGCCTTTCTCTTTATATAGAAGGCTTGATTTGAATAAGTTGACATCTACTGAAATATCTTTGCAAATGGCTGATAAATCAACTGCTATACCAATTGGAATTTGTGAGGTTGTTCCCGTTGTTGTTGCTAATATCACTATTTTAACAGACTATGTTATTCTTGGTATGCCCGAGGATGACAACACGTCGATTATCCTTGGTAGACCCTTTTTGAATACCGCAGGGGCTATTATTAATTGCAACAAAAGTAAGGTCACTTTTAATGTAAATGGTAATGAGCATACGGTATATTTTTCGAAAAAACATCTCCAAGTGAATAGTATCAACTCCATTAAAAGAATTATGACGATTACTATTGGAGGTTTTGAATTTCCTCTTCTGGCTATCAAAAAGAAATACCAAACTCTTATTGTTGGGGAAATGCATATCCCCATTGAGGTAACTTAGTGTTATACAAAGATTCTTCAGTTTCATGCTACTCGAAAATCTTTTGTTAATAAGACTTGATCAACCTTATTAATGGATTCTTTTTTAGGGGCATGTGGACGATGAATTTAGTAAGCATGACCTACTGTACCTATACTCTCTGTTATTTAAAGTTTAATAAAGTAGAATGCCATAATTATCCAGTTTTTCTGAATTATCCGTGCAATCAAAATGTCTTGAAAATAAAAGTCCTCTGAATTTTCCGAAAATTTAGTATGATTTTTTAGAATAATTAAGAATTTTTGGCACTGAACACACCCCAGGGGGTGCACCTGTGAGCCACAAGCTCACACGGCATGCCCACCCTCTGGGCGCACCATGTGAGCTCGTGGGTCCCACAGGGGCCCCCTCACTTAGTGCACCTGCCCATTGCCTTCTTCCACCTCCAGAAAAAATCACCTTTGCCTCTTAGCTTGTGTTCTTCCTCATTTTCGTGCGATTTTCGATCTCCTTGCTCGAAGCTCCGTTTTCGAAACTGTTCGGAGGAATTGCTCCCTGGTATGTGACTCCTCCGATGGTCTAATTAGTTTTTGTTCTAGTGGATTATGTTTTGCACATTTTGCTACTGTTGGTGACCATGTATATGAGCTTGCATGTTGAGTTTGTATGGTTCAAAGTAGTTTTGATGCATGATATAGCCTCTATACACTTGTGGGAGTAGTTGCTATCAATTTTGTTAAGTTTTGTTCACTTTTATTTTGGGGACTAAAAATTTCAGAAATTTTTCAGAGAAAAGAAAATGCTTAGGAAGATATTCCACAGGGGTTCTTCGAGCAAGAGTTCCTCAAGGCCTGTGATTTGCGAACCAGACCTCGAACCACCTCGGGATGTCATCATAAAAGCTTGTGAATGGCCATCCGAGGCCTTCATGATCAGAGCCGACATCAAAGAAGAATTGGATATGTATGTGCATAAAGCCGAGTTGACGGACTTCTTATCACATAAGTGTCTGCAATCCCATGATCTCACTGATTCCTTTGTGTGGAAGTTCAAGTATGTATCTCACCGCTCTTCTCATGACGTTATATTCAACATTTATAAAAAAATTCCTATCGCATGAGTGTTCAAGAATTTTGTGCTGCTTGTAGAATACCCTTTTGGGGGACATACCTTTAACCTCATAAATCTGATTGCAATTAATTTCTCGCGAGCATCACTCAAGGGGAAACTAGAGGCATAACGCAAGCTAGAATTGGGAGCATTCATTTCCCACTATTCATTATTTTGATCTATTCATAGGAAACATGACCTCAGTACCTTGTGTGCTCTTGATTTGAGTATTCTTAAGAGCGCGGTATTGGGAGATAGAAAATTTAACATGGGGGACATCATTGCACGTCGCTTACATAAGAATTCTTTTGGTGATCTTTTTGGCGGGATTTATGCTACTCGTTTAGCTGCTCATCTTGGTATACCCATGATAACCCACAAGTATAGGGGATCGCAACAATTTTCGAGGGTAGAGTATTCAACCCAAATTTACTGATTCGACACAAGGGGAGCCAAAGAATATTTGTAAGTTTTAGCAGCTGAGTTGTCAATTCAACCACACCTGGAGATTAATTATCTGTAGCAAAGTAATCAGTAGCAGAGTAGTATGATAGTTTTTATAGTAGTAGCAACAACAATAGTAACGGTGACAATGATAGCAAGGATTTTGTAGCAAGTGTAACAGTAACAGTAGCAGTAGTAACTTAGCAAGAACAATATATGGAAAATTCGTAAGCATTGGATCGGTGAATTCGTTGGATGATATTCATCATATAACAGTCATAACCTAGGGTGATACGGCACTAGCTCCAGTTCATAAATATAATGTAGGCATGTATTCCGTAAATAGTCATACGTGCTTATGGAAAGAACTTGCATGACATCTTTTGTCCTACCCTCCCGTGGCAGCGGGGTCCATAAGGAAACTAAGGGATATTAAGGCCTCCTTTTAATAAAGAACCGGAACAAAGCATTAACACATAGTGAATACATGAACTCCTCAAAGTACGGTCATCACCGGCAAGTATCCCGAATACTGTCACTCCGGGGTTTGCGGATCATAACACGTAGTAGGTGACTATAACTTGCAAGATCGGATCTAGAACATAGATATAATGGTGATAACATAAATGGTTTAGATC
The DNA here is from genome assembly GCA_011799875.1 of Thinopyrum elongatum. NCBI lineage: Eukaryota > Viridiplantae > Streptophyta > Magnoliopsida > Poales > Poaceae > Thinopyrum > Thinopyrum elongatum. The sequence continues at coordinate 337,198,852 of CM022302.1, read as the reverse complement.
TGAAATCATGGCACCCAGACCCAAAGTGACAAGCATTAAGCATGGAAAAGTCATAGCAACATCAATCTCAGAACATAATGGATACTAGGGATCAAGCCCTAACAAAACTAACTCGATTACATGATGAATCTCATCCAACTCCTCACCGAACAGTGAGCCTACGAAGGAATTACTCACTCCCGATGGGGAGCATCATGGAATTGGCGATGGAGAAGGGTTGGTGATGACGAAGATCGAAGATCCCCCTCTCCGGAGCCCCAAACGGACTCCAGATCTGGCCTCCCAATGAAGAACAGGAGGTGGCGGCGGCTCCGTCTCGTGAAACGCGATAATTCTTCCTTCCCTATTTTTTCTCTCCGAAAATGTGAATTTATAGCGTCAGAGATAGGGTCAGCGGGGCCACCAGGTGGGGACAACCCACCTGGGCGCGCCTTGGTGGGTTGTGCTCACCCAGGGGCCCCCATCCGGTGGTTCTTGGCTCCAGTATTTTTCTTTTATTCCATAAAAAATTTCCAAAAAGTTTCGTTCCATTCCGAGAACTTTTATTTCTGCACAAAAACAACACCATGGTAGTTCTGCTGAAAACAGCGTCAGTCCGGGTTAGTTTCATTCGAATCATGCAAATTAGAGTCCAAAACAAGAGGAAAAGCTTTAGGAAAAGTAGATATGACGGAGACGTATCAACCCATTAAAGAAAATGATCCCCAATTGCCTCCGTGTTATCTTGATTATGATGCCATGGCCCGCCATCAGTTTCTCGAAAGGGAAGATCCACCCTTTAGATACAGGCTAGTCTTTAATAAGAGTCGGCTTATCCGTCTTACATTGCCTGCTCCTACCTTCTTTAACTTTCAGGAAAACAAAGATATAACATACTTCAGGAGGAGGCTGAGGTGTACAGAGCACCAGAGGAGACTACTCGCCGGAACGAGGCAGCTCGCCAACCGGTAGCGGCTGCACTCGAGTACAACCCGAACTACCTCCATGAGTTTTACCCAGGCCAGCCATGGCAATAGACCAAGTTAGGCCAAAATCGTAAGCTTGGGGGAGTACATATTTCTCATCGACATTATGTTCATGTACCACACATTTAGTCTAGTTGTAGTTGTTCATCCTTTTTCATTGTATATCCATGTTAGTTTTATTTTGCTTTTTTTGTTTGTTTGAAAAACTTTGAAAATCCAAAAATAATTCTCACTTCTTTTCGGTTTTTCTTCTTGTTTAGTTAGTTCGTAGTGCTAAAAGAAAACCCAAAAGATTTCTTGTTTCTTCTGTTGTTTGTTGGGAGTTTGATGACCCACAAGTATAGGGGATCAATTGTAGTACTTTCGATAAGTAAGAGTGTCGAACCCAACGAGGAGCAGAAGGAAATGACAAGTTGTTTTCAGCAAGGTATTCTCTACAAGCACTGAAATTATTGGTAACAGATAGTTTGATAGCAGGGTAATTTATAATGAGCAACAAGTAGCAATAGTAACCAAGGTGCAGCAAGGTAGCCCAATCATTTTTATAGCAAAGGACAGGCCGAAACTTTCTCTTATAGTAAACAAAGCGTTCTTGAGGACACATGGGAATTCATCTAGTGACTTTCATCATATTTACTTGATTCGCGTTCGGTACTTTGATAATTTGATATGTGGATGGACCGGCGCTTGGGTGCTGTTCTTACTTGAACAAGCCTCCCACTTATGATTACCCCCTCTTGCAAGCATGTGCAACTACAAAATAAGAATTAAGATAAATCAAACCATAGCATGAAACATATGGATCTAAATCAGCCTCTTACGGAATAGCGCATAAAGTAGGGTTTAAGCTTCTGTCACTCTAGCAACCCATCATCTAATTACTACTCCACAATTCATTCCCTTAGGCCCAAGTATGGTGAAGTGTCATGTAGTCAACATTCACATGACACCACTAAGGGAAACGACAACATACATATCATCAAAATATCGAACGAATACCAAATTCACATGATTACTTATAACAAGACTTCTCCCATGTCCTCAAGAACAAAAGTAACTACTCACAAATCATATTCATCTTCATGATCAGAGGGGTGTTGAATATCATCAAGGATCTGAACATATAATCTTCCACCAAATAAACAACTAACATCAACTACAAGATGTAATCAACACTACTAGCAACCCACACGTACCAATCTGAGGTTTTGAGGCAAAGATTGAATACAAGAGATGAACTAGGGTTTGAGATGAGATGGTGCTGATGAAGATGTTGATGAAGATTAGTCCTCCCATGCTGAGAGGATCATTGGTGATGTCGATGGCTTTGATTTCCCCCTCCCGGAGGGAAGTATCCCCGGCGGAATCGCTCCACCGGAGAGCAAAAGTGCTCCTGCCCAGGTTCCGCCTCGAGACGGCGGCGCTTCATCCTGAAACCTTCTCCTGATTTTTTTCTAGGTCAAAACCCCTCATATAGCAGAAGATGAGCTTCGGAGGCCTGCCAGGGGCCCCACAAGTCCAGGGCACGCCCTGGGGGGTAGGGCGCGCCCCCCAGGCTTGTGGCTGCCTGGTGGGTCCCCCTCTGGTAATTCTTTCACCAATAATTTTCATATTCCAAAATAAATCTCCGTCAATTTTCAAGTCATTTGGAGTTGTGCAGAATAGGTGTCTTTGATATAGCCCTTTCTGGTCCTGAATTACAGCTGCCAGTAATCTCCGTCTTCATGTGAAACTTGCAAAATAAGAGATAAAAGGCATAAGAATTGTATCATAAAGTGAAATAACAATCCAAAACACAATAAATAATAGTAGGAAAACATGATGCAAAATGGACGTATCAACTCCCCCAAGATTAGACCTCGCTTGTCCTCAAGCGAAAGCCAAAATCAATAATCATGACCACATGTTTAGAGATAGAGGTGTTGGTAAAAACAAAATACGGACATGAAAGCATCATGATCATTATTATAACAACAAACTCAAGCTCTTGGATTTTTTTGAATTGACGGGATGTTAGTCAGGCGTCCACCGTGCAGGGTATGTCTAGCAAGTAGCATGCCGGGATGCAGAGGCGTTGAACGGAGCCCTGGTGGGAGGAGATGATGGCTCAGGGGAGTTCAGAATCATGATCGACAGGTAGCTAACGACAGTCGAGATTAAGAGGCGCGACGCGCCATATAGTGCATCACCGAGATGTGAGGACTTGTGTGTGGCAACCATCCTTAGTGGGGATAAGGGAGATGATCTCCCCAAGGATGGCGTCCGGGAGATCGCTGATGCGGTCCGCCCGAGATTCTACGGGTTCCTCAAATCCAGGGGGACCGTGGCCGCTTCTGCTTGCATTGCTAGTTGCAGGATCTACAACCGGCGATGCCGCTGGCCGGAGCCTCATCTGTGTGCATACCAATCTGAAAAAAAATAGCACAAACATACATGAAGGACATTCAAAATCAATTCTCGAGGCCTGGAAGAAAAAAAATGTCACAAACATATATGTAGGACATTCAAAATCAATTCTCAAGATCTGGCTACGAATTATTAGCACGAATGCTAACCCTAGTCGGATTATTATCAAAAATCATTTGTACAGAACAAACAATTAATCACTAACCCTAGACGGATACCATTGAAACAATCAATACACTACATGGATCTAATGAATCTTACTCTGATTTCATGGACTGAGAGAACATAACCATATGATTTCTATTCCAAAAAAACAAAGGGGGAGGAGGGCAGGAGTAACCATAGAAAACACATTATATGTTTGCCGCAAAAATGGATATAGATAATTAACTGGTTTTCCGTCGGAGTCGGAGTCGTTGCCGGAGTTGCTGTGGACCTTCGGTTTCGGCTGGGGAGGCATGACGGCGGTGACGAAGTCAAGGTCGCGTTGCTGCCCGCGCGAGACCTCTTCGGTGGCAACGGCAACCTTTGTGCCAACTTGACGCGTTGCGCGGGTGCTTCACCAGCCACGGCGTCGTCACTCCCTTCGATGGTGCGCTTCGGTGGCATCCTCATACACTCCAGACGGCGGTGACCACTTTGGACGGGGGGTGCGGCCGCCTATTATGACCAGCGGCTCGGGCGCGCCATTAATATGGAGCAGTGGGAGCGAGGCAGGCGGCGATCAAAGGGCTGGCTTGCCTCCCGGTAAGCCTGTGCAGCGGACTACTGGCATGCCTACCGCCATTTCACACAGCTACTAGCACACTTCCTGGTGACACTGGGCAACAAACACGCCTCTCGTCAATTGTCACACCTGCCCGCACGCCTCCCGGTCTGCCTGCGCGGGGGACTGCTCGCATGCGCCCTGTCAACTCACGCCTGCTCGCACGGCACATGGGACGCGTGGCGCCACGTATATAGTTTTTCATTTTTTATGATTAATTATGCCGCTTTATTGCTTAACTGAAGCATGGCACGTACATTGTTGGTCTAACGCGCACGGTTCTAATAAATAATCCATTTGCGATATTGGTTGCCAATTATTAATAATCTCCCGTTTGTAAGAAGATTATATCAGAACTTGTCTCGAATTTGACAAAAAAAACAATATCACAGTCTATTGCTTTCCATATGACACCATGATAAGTTTCATGAATTTCAACTAAATTTTGGATTTACTGAATTTTAAAAATCAAGATTCTCAATGTTTTGAAATTTCTTGGAAGAGAAACATGCATCCAGGGACTCACATATGATTTTTCAATCTATTTTGGTGCACATGTAGCTCAAATTTGATTTTTGCACATTAAATCCCTAGGAAATCAATCAATGTATAAAAACGGCCGAAGGATGTAACACCCCATGTCATTAGCCACAGTAATCACTTTTGATAATGACAAGTCAGCATGTTTAACAGTGCATAAACATCATTTGCATCATATTGCATTTCAACTCCTAACTCAAATTCAAATTTAAATGAAAGTGGAAAATAAAAGTTGTCCAACATAGAAACTAAAATATTCAATAAATAACAAATATTCCAGAGACTATTCTAAAATTGTAACCAACAATAAATAAATTAATTAGGTGGCTCAAACTTTACCAAAATAGCAAGGTTTAATACATTCTATTTATTATAAAATTTGTGTGAGGTCCAGTTGACTCCAAACTAATTTTTGGCAGTGGTAGAGGATGCCTAGTAATTATTGGAACAATTCCTATGTTTTACAAAATTCAATTTGAGGCCTAACAATTTACTAAACAGAGATATGTGAATAAATAAAAGAAAAAGACAAAAGAAAACAAAACAGAAAAATAAAAAAAGAGAAATCCCCCCCCTCCCGGGCCAACTGGGCCACTGCCACCAGGACGGCCCAGCTCCCCCTCCCCTATATGGCCTCCCCCAGGAGGCCACCGAACCCTAATCCCCCCCCCACCCCTCGACAAATCCCCCCCCCCCTTCCGCTCCCCCCTCCCGATCATTTTGGATCGGGCCAGCGCCCGACGCCACCTTGCCCTCGCTCGACGCCGCCGCCTCGCCCTCGTCGGACCTCGCCACCTCGCCGGACTGCCCTGCCTCGCCTCTCCCTCACAGGCCCCATCGAGCCACGCCGCCCCCCCTTCTCACGCCGCAAGTGAGGCCCCCCCTCTGCCTCCTCCCTTCCCCTCGGTCACCGCCGCCTCTACGCGGCCCTGCACCGCGCCCGCGCGCGGCCTCGCCCGTGCCCGCTCGCCGCGCGCCCGCTCTGCTGCTGCTGCTCGCCGCGCCCGCCCGCAGAGCCTGCACGCGCGCGCGCACTCGCCCGCCGCTCTCGGCCTCCCTCGCCGCTGTGGCTGCGGCCCGCTCCTGCCAGCCCCTCGCCGCGCCGTCGCCGCGCCTCGCCACGCCCTTGCCGCTGCCCGCGCGCCCACGCGCACGCGCCTGCGCCCGCTTGGCCCCTTGCCACTGCCCAGTGGGGCCCCCGCGCCCCTGTGCCGCAGACGAATGGGCCAGTGCCCCCCGGCCCAATGACATGTGGGCCCACGCCCAGAACGATTTTAGAAAATAAGAAATAATAAAATAGAAAATAAAAATGAATGATTAAAATTAATAATTAATTAATAAATTAATTAATTAGTTAATTAATTAAGTTAATTAACCTTGTTTAGGTTAATCTAATTTAGTTAATTAGTTTAATTAAATATTAATTAATTAGTTAAACCCTAATTAACTAACCAGTCTATGACAGGTGGGACCCACGTGTCAGATGACTGCTGACATCAGCATGATGTCATGCTGATGTCATCAACACTGTTTCGGATAATGTTAATTTAAATAAATAATTAAATTCCAGAAATTAATAAAAACTTTAGAAAATCATATTAAATAATCCGTAACTCCGATGAAAATACTTTATACATGAAACTTGCTCAGAATTCCGATATGAACCCGAATACGCCCTCCGTATTCCCGTCAGATGCCTCTAGCTATAAGAACATTGAACTTTTAGACCGTTTTCAGTAAATGAATAGTGCCCCACATTGATTAAATAAATCCAAATAAATTCCTAAATTAACTAAATCATTTAGTTAGGCAGTAGAACACCCCAGCATATCATTTAGGCATGTCATACATATTGTTTGCATTATTGCCGTGAATTTATTGTTTCTCTCCCCCCCCCTCCTTCTCTCTCGATAGACGCCGAGACCGACGACGCTGCACCTGGGTACGACTACACTACCGACGAGCAGCCCGTTGACGACCCCTCTCTCTTGCCAGAGCAACCAGGCAAGCCCCCCCCCTTGAGCATCCAGATATTGCCCATTCTATTCTCCTGCTTGCATTAGATTTTGCTACTGTTAATGTATGCTCCTATTCTGATGCATAGCCTGCTGTTGTAACATGTTCATTGCTACCTTACCTGCCTATGATAAACTGTTTAGTATAGGTTGGAAGTGAACCATCAGTGACCCCACCACCTTATCCTTGTTGCCCCTGCTTGATCATCGACGACCCGATCAACGTGATCGTCGACCAGAGACCGACACCTCACTTCACACCCCCTTAGTTGTATGACTCTGCTTAGTTACTATCGAGTGCCGAGGGTGATACCTCGTAACGCACTCCCGATGAATACTCTGCAGTGTAGCTGTTCGATCGTGGTCATCGAGGGTGATTCCTCCTTCTCCACTTCCGATACAACTCTGTCGTGCAACCCTCAGTGTGAACCTCGAGGGTGATGCCTCATATGTTCACCCTGATGATTTCGTCGAGTGGAATCCGCCGAGGGTGATTCCTCGGGTTTCCCCCTAGATGTTATGACCACACGGTTACCTTGACCTTTGATACAGGCGGGTCCACCCTGGTGGGTACCCGCTGGGGATCTATGATGTCGGGTGTGCCGGAAGGGCACTCGAGTGTGACATTGTGGCGGAGCATCAGAGACTCTGATTGTCTCCGCGTGATACTAATTGAGCCTATTGGATTTGGGTGTGTGATCTGAGTGGGTCGACGTGCCCTATACGCACTACCACCACGCGGGATAATGGTTATGGGACCCTCTGCGATGTACGTTTCTCTCGAAAGCTCGTCTAACGTCACGATTCACCGTGCGGGCTGATTGTCGGGATTGGGCTGGATACTTCACTGACGAGCTCAGTGTCGCGCCTGCACCCCGGCCAGTCTCGCAACGCGCAGGGTGCCCAGGGCGATGGCCCGAGACCTCTGGGTGCATAGGTTAGTCCGGCGTGCTGACCTCTCTGCCGAGCCTAGGTAGAGCGCTGCTTCGTGTTGATCTTCCGAGGACGGGAATTACCTAGCAAGTGTGTCCGGCCAGAGTTGATCGAGCGTGTTGGGTAACAGTAGTGCACCCCTGCAGGGATGAATCATCTATCGATAGCCGGTCCTACGGTAAAGGACGCTCAGTTTGTGTATCCTGATCTACTACTTGAACTGGATACTTGTTACTTAATTGAAGCTTCAGGATCGCTTTCTCGCTTGGGAGTCGAGGAAGGATCTTTAAGCTGTACTTCAACATGTTTGCTAAATAAAATGCTATTCTACTCTCTTCTACTGCTGCAAGATGATGGCCGCGTGAAGATGATTGAAGATGCTAGTCTTCGATAGGACTAGGCCTTCTCTCTATTCTGGCATTTCTGCAGCCCAGTCCACTTATATAGCCTTTCTCCATTGATAATGTTGCATATGTAGTATAGATCTTTGCTTGCTGAGTACTTCGGATGAGTACTCATGGTTGCTTTACTTTCTCTTTTCCCCATACCCCACCTTGGTGATACATCAGACGATGGAGTCCAGGAGCCAGATGCCACCACCGGAGCTTACTACCAGGAGGGTCCAGAGGGTACTTACTACTGGATCGAGCCAGCCGACCAGGAGTAGGATCGGAGGCTCCCAGGCAGGAGGCCAACGCCTTTCGATCTAGTGTCGCTGTTTGTGCTAGCCTTCTTAAGGCAAAACTTGTCTAACTATGTCTGTACTCAGATGATATTTGTATGACTGACTTATGTATTTGGATCTTCGGATCCCTGATCTGTAATATTGTGGACCTCCGCTTAAATTATGTTAGAGTTGTGTTGTGATATCTTCCCGTGAGTCCCTGTGCTTGATCATACACGTTTGCGTGTATGATTAGTGTACGATTGAGTCGGGGGCGTCACAAGTTGGTATCAGAGCCGACTGCCTGTAGGAAGCCCCCCTCCAAATTCCTTGGCCGAAGTTGAGTCTAGAAATCGAAAAAAAAACTAATTTACTAACTTGGCTGTGTGGCTTACGGGCCCACGTCGCCAACTGGGTGGTATTAGGATCTTTTATTCCTCGTCTATACTCTGGGACTCTGATCTCTCTTCTACTCGGGTTAAATAAATTTTACTAATGCCGACACTTAGGATCTCGTAAATCCCGTCTACCCGGAGAGCTGGATATCTGTGCGATTTCCCTGTCATTGATCTGATTAGTCTGATAATCATTTTCCTTTCCATTGTTTTGTTTAACCTTTCTCTCCAAGTTGTGTTAAACTTCTCATTGTCATTTGACAAATCTGAAATTCCTCTATTTCAGATGGACCGTTTGTTTCCACCATGTCCTACGACACAGCTTGTGCTTCGCACTTGGGCTCGTGATGCCCCTGGGTTTCCAGCTGTCCTGATCGCTCTCATGACCAGACTTGGCTACCGTTGGTACCCTGAGTACTTGGTTTACAAGGATTACCGTGAGTTCAATCAGGAGCAGTACCATGCTGACGTTCGTATCTATGATCAGCAAAATGACTCAGACACTGAGCTACACCTTTTCCACGGTATCAGCATGACGATTGAGATGGCAGTCCATGATGCCGCCTACTCTACCGTCGCACGTCTCCGAGGACAGTTCAGCGATATCTTGGATGACTCTGAGTTCCGATACATTTCGTATGCCCCTGCTGGAGATGCTACTGGATATTACACAGCTATCTGTGCCCCGTACGAGCCTCATCGCTATGACCCGCGCGTTCTGATTCAGTGCACTCAGGCTTTGGATCGCACTGTTCGGGCTCTTGCCATCGAGTTGGTTGCCACTCGAGCACGTCTCTACGATGCTATGACGCAGTTGCTACCCGCTGTTCGCGCATGGATACATCCTGAGCACATCCTTTACCCGCGCAAGACTCAGATGTATGCTAGTATTGATTGGCCTGCTGTTGGAGGTCATACACCTGCACGTGGACCTCTTCTTACAGCTCGAGACCGGATTCTGCATCAGAGTGCACATGGAGCGCAGGATCCTCCCGCGATGAACATTCGTCGTCCGCACTTGCAGTTACCCCGTTTCTGTGGTTTTCTCCGATGTTGATGTAGCCTTTGCTATGTCTCGTTGTATACTTCCTTACCGCGTGCCTGCGCGCCGCCTAGTATGTCTAGCTTTTGAATTTGCGCCGTTATGCTGTCTGCATGTACCCGACTCTGTGTATGGATCTGTATGTCTTAATTGACTACTGTTATGTATCTGTTACACTACTTAAATTGTTGTCGAGTTACATCATTCTTGTCACTAAACGCTTGCAACTGCTTTTACTAAACTACCCCCTGTTGATACTTAGCAGGATGGTTAGACCAGGTGGTCGTGGTCGTGGTACCCCTGAACACCCACCACCGCCAGACTATATGGCAGCCATGATGCAACAGTTTGAGCTTAACCGCCAGTTCATGACTGGAATCATGGATCAGTTTCCGCATCAGAACAACCAGAACCAGAACCCAGCTTCAATAACTTTGACAGAGTTTATGTGACTCAACCCAACGCAGTTCCGCAACTCTGACAAGCCACTGGATGCAGATGACTGGCTCCGCGACATCACTCACGAGATGGAGTGTGCTAATGTCGCAACTATTAGCAGTTGAGTTGTCAATTCAACCACACCTGAAAGACTTAATATCTTCAGCAAAGTATTTAGTAGCAAAGTAGTATGATAGTAGTGGTAACAGTAGTAATAGTAACAGTAGCAATTTTTTAGTGATTGTAGCAGCAGCAACAACAAAAGTAACTTAGCAAAGATCAATATGTGAAAAGCTCGTAGGCATTGGATCAGTGATGGATAATTGCGTTGGATGGCATTCATCATGCAACAGTCATAACCTAGGGTGACACAGAACTAGCTCTAATTCATCAATATAATGTAGGCATGTATTCCGTATATAGTCATACGTGCTTATGGAAAAGAACTTGCATGACATCTTTTGTCCTACCCTCCCGTGGTAGCGGGGTCCATAAGGAAACTAAGGGATATTAAGGCCTCCTTTTAATAGAGAACCAGAACAAAGCATTAGCACTTAGTGAATACATGAACTCTTCAAACTACAGTAATCACCGGAAAGAATCCCAATTATTATCACCTTGGGGTATGTGGATCATAACTCGTAATAGGTGCATATAACTTGCAAGATAGGATCAAGAACACACATATATTCATGAAAACATAATAGGTTCAGATCTGAAATCATGGCACTCGGGCCCTAGTGACAAGCATTAAGCATACCAAGTCATAGCAACATCAATCTCAGAACATAGTGGATACTAGGGATCAAGCCCTAACAAAACTAACTCGATTACATGATAAATCTCATCCAACCCATCACCGTCCAGCAAGCCTACAAAGGAATTACTCACTCCCGGCGGTGAGCATCATGAAATTCGTGATGGAGGAAGGTTGATGATGATGACGACGTCGAATTCCACCCTCCGGAGCCCCGAACGGACTCTAGATCAGCTCTCCCGATGAAGAACAGGAGGTGGCAGTGGCTCTGTATCGTAAAACGCGATGAATCCTTGTCTCTGATATTTTTCTTGGCAAATAGGAATATATGGAGTTGGAGTTAGGGTTGCCGGAGGTCCAGGGGGCCCACAAGCCTGGGAGGCACGCCCTGGGGGGTAGGCGCGCCCCTTGAGCTTGTGGCTCCTGGGTGCCCCCCCTCTGGTATATTTTTTTGCCAGTATTTTTTATATATTCCACAGATATTCTCCGTAAATTTTCCAATCAATACAAGAACTTTGATTTCTGCACAAAAACAACACCATGGCAATTCTGCTGAAAACGGCGTCAGCCCGGGTTAGTTTCATTCAAATCATGCAAATTAGGGTCCAAAACAAGAGCAAAAGTGCTTGAAAAGTAGATACGACAGAGACATATCAACTCCCCCAAGCTTAACTCATTGCTTGTCCTCAAGCAATTCAGTTGACAAACTGAAAGTGACAAAGAAAAACTTTTACAAACTCTGTTTGATCTTGTTGTTGCAAACATGTCTAGCCAATGTTCAGGTTTTGAGCAAAGATTATGAACTAACCATATTCACAATAACATTTAGATATCTCATTTACTCATATCGATGACATAACCAACTAGTGAGTAATAATAGGGTATCTCAGATGACAACACTTTTTTCAAAACAATCATGATATAATATGACATAATTGTATCTCGCTAGCCCTTTCTGAGACCCCAAAACATAAATGCAGAGCACCTCTGAAGTTCAAGCACTGACTAGACATTGTAATTCATGGTAAAAGAGATCCAGTCACACTCATACTCAACATCAATTAAGAACAAAGCATGAAAATGACAACAGTGCTCTCCAGCTAGTGCTTTAATGAGAAGATGATGACTCAATAACAAAAGTAAATAGATAGGCCCTTCGCAGAGGGAAGCAGGGATTTGCAGAGGTGCCAGAGCTCGAAGCTTTTAAAACAAAGATGAATATAATTTTGAGAGGGTATGCTTTTATTGTCAACGCAGTGACCAAGAGTTTTCACCATCTTCCATGCTAGACACATTATAGGCGGTTCCCAAACAGAATGGTAAAGTTTTACTCCCCATCAACCAACAAACACAAGCCATGGCTAGCCGAATCCTCGGGTGCCCTCCATACCAACAACAATCCGGGGGAGTTTTGTTTAATTATTATATTTTGATTTTGATCATAGGACTGGGCATCCCAATTACCAGCCACTTTCTCGTGAATGACAGGTGAATAAACACTCATCATGAGAATAACCCATCTAGCATGGAAGGTGTTGACCGCCCCCTGTCGCTTCATGAGCGATTTGGGCATACTAAACAGATTATTATTTGATGATTTAGAGTTTAGCACATGCAAATTTACTTCGAACGGCAGGTAAATACCGCATATAGGTAGGTACAGTGGACTCATATGGAATAACTTTGGGTTTAACGAAGTGGATGCACAAACAGTATTCCCGCTTAGTACAAGTGAAGGCTAGCAAATAGATTGAGGAGCAACCAACCTGAGAGCGACAACGATCATAAGCATGCCTTGAGATTAATCAACATTTTATGCGAGCATGATAGGATATTAAACACCATGAGCATAAATATCGGGGAGGCTTTGTTGGTTTTGATTCAACTACATGCGTGAACATGTGCCAAGTCAAGCCACTTGAATTATTCAAAGGAGGATACCACCCTATCATATTACATCATAACCATTTTAAATGCATGCTGACACACAAGACAAACCATTATCCACTCCTAGTTAATTAAGCATGGCATAAGTAACTATGATCACTAATTGTCATTGCAAACATGTTCATTCATAATAGGTTGAATCAAGAACGATGAGCTAATCATATTTACAAAAACAAAATAGGTCGAGTTCATACCAGCTTTTCTTTACCTCAATCAATTCATCAAATTTCGTCATTATTGCCTTTCACTTGCACGACCGGATGATGTGAATAATAATAAGAGTGTACGTGCTGGACTAAGCTGGAATCTGCAAACATTTATTCAAAGGAGAAGACATGGTAATTTGGGCTCTTTGTTAGATCAACAATAATGCATATGAGAGCCACTCAACATTTTCATCGTGGTCTTCTCCTTACGACCCAAAGAAAAGAAAAGAATTTCAAAGAAGCACACTGAAATATTTTTGGAGTTTTTGTTTTTCTGAAGAAAGCATAACGAAAAAAGACGAAAATGAGAAAAACTATATTCACGGGAAAGCTCCCAACAAGCAAAAGAAGAACGAGAAATCTGTTTGGGTTTTATTTTAATATTGCAAACTACTAAACGAATAAAACAGAAAGAAAAACTAAAAAGAAACGAGAAATATTTTTGTTTTTTGGCAAAATTTTCAAACACACAAGAAGAAAGCAAAATAAACTAACATGGATTGTACAATGAAAAAGGATGAACACCGACAACTAGAATGAATGTGTGATGCATGAATATAATGTCGGTGAGAAATACGTACTCCCCCAAGCTTAGGCTTTTGACCTAAGTTTGTCTATGGCCACAGATCAAAGTAGCCCTCCCCTGGGTAGTGCGGAGGCTCCTGAGGGTTCCACTGATTAGAGAGCTCCTGTGGCTCCCATTGGTGAACAGGCTCCAAATATGGCTCAGGTACTGGTGCTAGCTCAGGTGCTGGGGGTTGTGGTAGACTCCAGTATGTGTAGATGTCATGGGCATAATAGTGTACCTACCTGAATAAAGATCGAACAAGGAAGGAGCAGGCAAAGTAATAATCTCACGAGTATCCTGGCTGAATACTAAGTTGTAAAGGAGACGTCTGTGCTTATCTTTGTCAATAAAGTGATGCGCTACCATACTAGCATAGTCTAAATATTTAGTGGCTAGCAACATCTCCTCCGCCTCCTCATGTCTAATAGGAATCTCAAAATGTGCAGCGAGGCGGGAGGCATAGATACCACCGTAAATAATACCCTTCGAACGATTTGTGTGTAACCATCGAGCAACCATTGCGCCCAAACTAAAAGTTCTATCAGCATATAAAGCATGGCACAAAATAGAAGGCCAGGCGCACTGAGCGATCCACTCTCCCACTTACCGATCAAACATCTCCCGGAAAATAATGCGTAGTAACGTAAAACGGGAAAATGTAAATTAGCCACTCTCGCTTCCGACACTCCTCTCTCCTCTCCCACAGTAGTTTCAAAGATGAAATCCTCCATGTCTCTAGGATGTGGCTCACTGTGACTGCCCTCATAAGGTATTTTGCAAACGTTGCAAAAATCATATAGTGTCATTTCCTTAGGCACATCATAGAGGTTAAATTCTACCATGGGTGGTTCCTTCCTAGGATAAAAGCAAAAGTTTTGCACGAAGGTATTAGTGAGCAGGAGATATTTATCACACTTATCTTCGAGGAAGGGAATGATGCCGGCATTGTTCGCCAAGTAATAGAAATCCTCATAAATTCCTGCCTCCTTCAAGAATGTGTCACTCGGCCATTCACACGGTCGAACCTCCGCCGCACGCGGGAGATGGTACTTGGGCTTCTCCTTCGGAGTTTCCTCCGAATCCCGGCTTGATGAGCCCCTTAACCACCTCCTCATGGTTCTCCCTTTCTCTGAAATTTTTAGTAATTCAAAATAAAAGTGAACCAAACTCCACAAAATCGATTGCAACTACTCCCACAAGTATCTAGATGCTATATCATGCAACAAAACTACTTTGTACCATATAAATTTCACATGCAAGCTCAAGAACATGGTCACCACAGCAGCAAAAATTGCAATGTATAAAGCACTAGAACAAAAACTAATTGGACCATTGGAGGAGTCACATACAGATGAGCAATCCACCAAAACAGTTTTGGAAACGGAGTTACGAGCAAGGAGATCGAAAATCGCAGCTAAATGAGCTAGAACACGGGTTTGAGCAAGCAAGTGATTTTTTCTGGAGGAAGAAGAAGAGCATGGGTGGAAGCAATAAGTGAGGGGGCCTAAGTGGGCCCCACAAGCTTGCTGGGCGAACCCAAGGGGGGTAGGCACGCCCGGTGAGCTTGTGGCTCACAGGTGCACCCCCCTGGGATGTGTTCAGTGCCAATATTTCTCAAGTATTACAGAAAAAATCATATAAAATTTTCAGGGCATTTGGAGAACTTTTATTTTCTGGTCATTTCTTATTGCACGGGTAATTCAGAAACAGTATAATCATGGCATTTCTACTTTATTAATTCTAAATAACAGAAAGTAAAAGGTGAGTACAGAAAGTTGTGTTTACTAAATTCATCGACCATATCCCCGTCAAAAGGAATCCATCAATAAGGTTGATCAAGTCTTATTAACAAACTTCTTCTGAATGACATGACACTATTGCAGGATGGTCCAAACGGGACAGTCCAATCAGAGACCCTTCGACAAAACTATGTGAGATGCATTAATCGCAAATGGTGGTGTAAGAAAACCGTAAAAAATGAGAAGAACTATTTGCAATGGCGCATTCATCAAACATGATTAAAACAAGAGCTGCGTGTGCGATACGTGGCATACAATTCATTTGAATGAACTGTTTGCGATGAGTGTAACAACAGAAACGGTCAGCCAGATGAAGGTGTGTGTGATATACGGCATATAGTACACTCGGATGAACTGCTTGTGATTAGTCAACACAACAGAAATGGCTAGCCAGATCAAGGTGTGTGCGATATAGGGCATACAGTTGTCGGTTCAACAAACCCTGGTGTATGTTGCCCAGACTGTACACAGGCTCAAGGGCAAGGTTACAGCATCCAAGACAAGGTCAAGCAGAAGATATAGCTCTTTGAGGAATCAAAAGGCGGATCAAGAAGACCAAGACAAGCCAAGGAAGCAGGATATCACTAAGGAAAAACCTCCCTTGCCAGGCAGGCGAGCCTGGCAAGGTCGAGGTCACCCCGAAGACAAGTCTCAAGACTCCCCGGTAAGCTTGCCAGGGGCGCCAAGGGTGGATCACCCCGCCAAGACACCACCGCTCCACCTCACGATGACGCAAGTCACCTCCCAGTGCGGTGTCGAGCCCCCAAGTGATTAAGTGGCTGTTCTTTGGCACGTGGCAGCCATTTCTGAGGAAGATCACCCCCAAATGACTCCAGTCCAGGAGACATGTCACACAGATAGGCGAGAAGGTGGCTGAATGGTGCGGCAAGGCTTGCCGGGCTTCCTCGCGATGTGACACTAAGTGGTGCATTTAATGCACCCTGTCCTGCCTGCAGAGTTAGGTATGATAGCACTGTGGCTATCTAATCACTGGATAATGACTGTTTTGCCATTGTGGTAACCCTTAACCTATAAAAGGAGGGCCGTGGCAACCTTAGAAAGGATTTAGACCCTTGTACACTCATACGCGCGTAGCTGCTCTCGTCCCAAGGCGACCTTGCCGGGCTAGAGCGCTATGTCTCCACCATGGTCCTTTCATCAATCCACCAAAGCAGGAGTAGGGTTTTACACCTCGCGGCGGCCCGAACCAGGGTAAAAACTGCCCGTGTCATCGCTGCCGTGCTGCTCTACGCTCTCCGCTCTTTGTGAAATGTGCTCTTCCCCCTTGCAGAACCACAAAGGGCCGATGGACCGATAGGTGACCGTGTTATACCACGACATCTTTGGCGCACCAGGTAGGGGGAAGCGCTTGCGTGAACCCGAGGGTGTAAGCAGCACGTCATCTTCATCATCGTTTTCTTCATCAACGGATTCATCGTCCATGGCGCCCAAGAAAAAGCCCGGTGCAGCAACTCACTCGTCCACCTCGAAGGCTCCTTTGCATGCGGTCGGTGATGCCGTGGGAGCTATGGAGGCGCACGGGGACGTGGGCACTGCGGGGGACGTGGCCGGCGCAGGCGGCGTCATCACCATTCCTCCTGCGGCCGTAACGGGAGCGGGAGGCGCCGGAGAAGCACAGCATCAACAGCATCCCAGCGGCCATGCTCCACAAGATGCGGGTGGAGAGATTGTTCCATCTCCACCTCTCCGCCCCACTGAGGGACGCAGCCGCAGCGATGGCGCTCGCTCTAGGGTGAACCGCAACCCTCTAGCCGGCCCCGCTGCGGATGCTGCTACAGGACACGCGCCACCCCCAGGATAAGCTAGCCGAGATGATGCGCCGAATGGGGTCGCCGATCCCCATGCGCATCCACCTCGTCGCCACGCCACCCTGGCGACTGGCTCACGGTGACGGAAGCACGGCGCCGTCACTATCGGCATCGTCAGAAGCCAGGCGACGTCGCGATCTACGTCGTCGTCTATGCAGAGCACCGCTTCGGAAGCCATGGCGCGGACCAACTCTTGTTAAGATTTCCGCCCACGGCCGATCGGATGGATGAGTGGAGAGCCACCATTCAGAGCTTAATTGGTTTCGCTGAGGTGGGAGGATCACAACGGGGAGGCCCGCCACGGCCTCCACAGGCGGCGACAACAGCCCGAGCCACGCGGCCAAGAACCCGACGACGTATCGATGGCTTCATTTGATCCCCGGGCACATCGAGACCAGCGACGAGTTTCGGAAGATAGGCGGAGGGAGGACGCGCGCATCACCATCGAACGACGCCGCGAAACCCGCCGCCAGTCTGATAGGCGCAATGGCTCAGACGTCGACGAGCCCATGCCCGGTGAAGACGGATACCTGCCTTTCGAGGTTGGGTGCCCCGCCTTCACTCGCGAGCTGCGGCAAGTCTGTTGGCCATCTGCCCGTACGTTCAAGCCAGAGATACCAGAAAAGTACGATGGAAGATTGAACCCGGCAGAGTTCTTGAGCATCTACACCATTGCTGTTCAAGCCGCCGGAGGAAGAGATGAGAAGGTATTAGCTAACTACTTCCCTTTGGCACTCAAGCCAAACATGAGGTCATGGCTGATGCAGTTGCCGGAGAACTCCATCTCGACCTGGGCTGACCTGTGCCATGAATTTGTTGGCGCCTTCATAGGCGGTCATCAAGAACCAAGGTGGCCCAACGACTTGCAGCTCCTACCACAGAAGGAAGGAGAGAGTTTGCAGAAATACATGCGGAGGTTCAGCCGGGTGCACAGGAACATTCCAGACATCCACCCGGCAGTGGTGATAGCTGCATTCCAGTCCAACGTACGCAACTGCAGGATACGTTCCAAGATGAACGTCCGGTTGCCCAAGATTGTGAATGAGCTGTACACTTTGGCGGATAAGTGTGCCCGAACAGAGGAGGGGAGGCGTCTCCCCGGTGAAGAGGATGGCGTCGCCGTTGACTCAGAGGACGATGACGACGTCGCCGATCAGAAGAAGAAGAACAAGAAACGCAACAAGAAGCGCAAGGATAAAGCGGTGCTAGCTGTTGAAGGATCGAGCACTCCTGGTACCGGCAAGAAGGCCAAGACCGAGGCTCCCGGCAAGGAAGATGCCGCGTGCACTGATTGCCGGGAAGCCGCGGCTACCGAGAAGGCTGGGAAGGCTGACGGGCCGTACTGCAAGATCCATCGGACCAAAGGCCATGATCTTCAAGAGTGTCATCAGGTTGAGCAACTCGTCAAGAAGCAGAAGGCTGAGTACGAGAAGCGAGACAAAGAGAGAGATCAAGATGGCGTTGGCAGAAAGGGCCGAGGCGGTAGAGGAGGTCGCCCCGGCAAGGCCCCTCAGTATCAGGGGAGGCCTGCCAGGGGCCGTGAGAAGAAGGAATGCAATGACGAGAGTGATGAAGGAGATGAAGAGGAAACCAGTGAGCAGGAGTTCCAGAAGGCCACTGACGCCCTATGCATTGACGGAGGTGCATCCTTGCATTCCTCTCACCGCCAGCTTAAACAGTGGGCGCGTGAGGTCAATGCCATGGAGTCAACGGCAGATTCCCGGAAGCCACTCAAGTGGTCCCGCACGCCCATCATCTTTGATGAAGAGGATCACCCTGACCGCACCACCGCAGTAGGGTGTTTGCCATTGTTGGTTTCACCAACGATCCGCAACCTCAAGGTCACAAAGATGTTGGTTGACGGCGGGGCCGAGTTGAATCTGATCTCTCCCAAGGTCATCAGCAAGCTCCAGATAGCAGATGAAGAGCTCAAGGTCACTGGTACTTTCCAAGGGATCAACCCCGGCAGGAGTCGTCCTAAGGGGAAGATCACACTGTCGGTAACGTTCGGGGAGGGGGGAGTTAAACTACCAGACTGAGAAGATCGTGTTTGATGTGGTTGACCTCCCCCTGCCATACAATGGAATTCTTGGTCGCCCAGCCCTGGCAAAATTCATGGCGGCATCCCACTATGGCTACAACACGCTGAAGATGCCAGGACCAATGGGCATCATTTCCATGCCATCAGACAAAAGGGCGCAATTATATGCGTGGATAAGATGTACCGAGAAGCAGTCACCGCAGAGGCCGTGGAAGCTACCACTCTTGCCAAGGAAACAAGAGAGGGAAGAAAGCTAGCAAGGATGCCAACAAAGAATCCGGGAAGCGCGCCTCTTCGGAGTGCGCTGCGCCTGTTGATGACTTGCCGGAGAGTTCCAATAGCAAGAGATCAAAGGTTGCTGCACCCGATGTGAAGAAGGTCCCGGCAGGGCTGGTTGGTGCTGATGGTACATTTACTATCAGCTCCACCCTCGACGACAAATAGGAAAGCGCGCTAGTTGCCTTCCTGTGGGCGAATGTCGATGTGTTTGCTTGGCAACCATCTGACATCCCCGGTGTTCCCAGGGAGGTAATCGAGCGCCACCTTGCTGTCTGCCCACATGCCCGGCCCATCAAACAAAAGGTTCGAAAGCAAGATTTGGAGCGGCAGCAGTTTATTGCCGAAGAGATCAAGAAACTCGAAGCTGCTGGTTTGGTCAGAGGGGTATTGCATCCAACTTGGTTGGCGAATCCTTTGGTAGTGCGCAAGGCGAATGGGAAGTGGAAGCTTTGCATAGATTTCACAGACCTGAATAAAGCATGCCCGAAGGACCCATTCCCCTTGCCGCGCATCGATCAGATTGTGGATTCCACCTCTGGATGTGACCTGCTTTCCTTCTTGGATGCCTACTCCGAGTACCACCAGATTTTCATGTCCAAGGAAGATGAAGAGAAGACCGCGTTTATAACCCCATGTGGCATGTACTATTTTGTACGGATGCCCATTGGGTTAAAAAGCACTGGATCCACTTTTGCAGGAGCAGTACAGATTGGCTTTGAGTCCCAGCTGCTCAGGAATATTGAAGCCTACATGGACGATATAGTGGTCAAAACCAAGGACAAATCAACTCTCATTCAAGACTTGGAAGAGACCTTTGCAAATCTACGCAAGGTCAACTTGAAGCTGAACCCAGAGAAGTGTGTGTTTGGCGTTCCTTCCAGCAAGCTACTTGGCTTCTTCGTGTCCCACCGGGGGATAGAGGCCAACCCCGACAAGATCAAGGCGATCTAGCAGATTCAAGCACCCAAGACAGTTAAAGACGTGAGGCGTTTGACTGGATGTGTTGCCACGCTAAGCAGGTTCATTTCCAAGTCCGTCGAGTGCGCCCTGCCATTCTTCAAAATCTTGAAAAAGGCAAGGCCAGTGGAGTGGACCCCGGAGGCAGACACTGCGCTACAAGATTTGAAGACCTACCTTTCCTCTGTTCCCACCTTAGTCGCTCCTAAACCACAAGAACAGTTGCAGCTATACCTGGCGGCAACCAATCAAATGGTTAGTGCAGCGCTGGTGGCACAGCGGGAAGTATATGAAGGAGCAGCCGCAACTACCGTCCCCTCTGGAGAGGAAAGCGAACTCATCCCGGCAAGGTCAGATGCAGATCAGAACAAAGAGGAGTAGGGCAGCGGAGACAGTTCCAGGATC
Organism: Thinopyrum elongatum; assembly: GCA_011799875.1. Taxonomy (NCBI): domain Eukaryota; kingdom Viridiplantae; phylum Streptophyta; class Magnoliopsida; order Poales; family Poaceae; genus Thinopyrum; species Thinopyrum elongatum. The sequence goes on along the minus strand of CM022302.1, from coordinate 337,177,900 downwards.
GCGGCAAGGAAGAAGGTGGTGCAGCGGCCAGTGTACTTTGTCAGCTCCCTACCGCAGGGGGCTAGATCAAGGTACTCTGGCGTGCAAAAGTTGATCTTTGGCCTCATCATGGCCTCAAGGAAACTGCACCACTACTTCCAAGCCCACGAGATCACGGTTGTTACCCGCTTCCCCTTGCAACACATACTGAGGAACCCTGAGGCCACTGTCAGAATAGTGGAGTGGGCTTTGGAATCATCAAGCTCTGGTTTGAAGTTTGAGAGCGCATCAACTATTTAGAGCAGAGCCTTGGCGGAGGTTATTGCAGTATGGACACCAACTCCAGATGAAGAGACGCCGGAGACAATTATCCCCGGTAGGGAACCGCCCCAAGATTGGATCATGTACTTTGATGGTGCCTTCTCCCTACAAGGTGCGGGAGCTGGCATGCTTCTCGTCGCACTCACTGGGGAGCACCTCAAGTACGTGGTTCAAATGCATTTCCCCCGGGAGAAGGCTACCAACAACACTGCAGAATATGAAGGACTCCTTGCTGGGCTCAGGATCGCAACAGAACTAGGAATCAAGAAGTTGATCATTCGTGGAGACTCACAACTTGTGGTGAGGCAAGTAAACAAGGATTATCAAAGTCCATTGATGGAGGCATACCTGGAGGAAGTGAGAAAGCTGGAGGAGCGCTTTGACGGATTAAAAACATAGCACGTACCCCATGCGGAAAATAGCATTGTTGATCATCTGCCAAAGTGCGCTGCGCAAAAGCTTCCTGTCGAACCAGGGACTTTTGTTCTCCACCTGACTCAGCCCTCCGTATCCCCAGCAACAATGGCCAGAAAGAGGAGAAAACTGGACTCCGGCAAGCCTCTCCCGGCAGAGCTTCCTGAAGCCCGCGGCGGAGAGGTTGGCGGGAACAACTCCACTTCGCCTGGCGAGCAGCACCCTCCCGCCGAACTTCCGATTCTCGCGGTTGAGGCGTGCTCTTCCACGAACGAGGAGGTGCCGCTGATCCTTGTTGTCGAGCCTCAGGCTCCAACTTGGGCACGGCACATAGTCCGTTACCTCCAAACAGGAGAACTTCCCGAAGAGCAAGAAGAAGCTGAAAGAGTAGCCCGGAGGGCCAGTATGTATCAGTTCGTCGATGATGTACTATACAGAAGGAGGCGCAACGGTGTGAAATTAAAGTGCATTTGCCGGGAAGAAGGGAAGGAGCTGCTGGCGGAGATACACAAAGGCATGTGCGGCTCCCACATTGGATCAAGGGCCCTGGTCGAAAAGGCTTTCCGGCAGGCTTTTTACTAGCTCACGGCCCTCCAAGATGCAATCGAGCTAGTCACCAGATGTGAAGCCTGCCAGTTCCACTCCAAGAATATCCATCAACCTGCTCAAGCTCTCTAGACTATCCCTTTGTCATGGCCCTTTTCGGTCAGGGGGCTCGACATCTTGGGCCCCTTCCCCCGTGCTACCGGGGGCTTTGAGTTCTTGTACGTCACCATCGACAAGTTCAGAAAGTGGCCGGAAGTGAAGCCCATGAGGAAGGTGACCGCACAGTCAGCTATCAAGTTCTTGAAAGGATTGGTGTGCCGTTTCGGAGTACCCGCCAGAGTCATCACTGACAATGGCACCCACTTCACAAGCCGCGCCTTCATGCAATACGTTCATGCCCTCGGAAGCAAGGTCTCAATTGCCTCTGTTGCTCATCCCAGAAGCAATGGACAAGCTGAGAGGGCGAACGCTGAAGTGCTGTGAGGACTCAAGACAAGAACATTTGATAGGCTGCAGAAGTGTGGCAGGCAATGGATCGACGAGCTGCCAGTGGTTCTTTGGTCCCTCAGAACGACACCAAATTGAGCTACCGGCCAGACTCCCTTCTCCCTAGTCTATGGGGCAGAAGCAATGATCCCCACGGAACTCATATACGGGTCACCTCGAGTGCTTGCCTACGATGAAGTAGCGCAAGAACAGCACCGGCGTGACGATGCTGTGCTACTTGAGGAGAACCGTCTCCGGGCTGCTACGCATGCAGCACGCTACCAGCAAGCCCTACGTCGCTATCATAGCCGCATGGTTCATGCTCGGAGCTTTGAGGAAGGCGACCTTGTCCTTGGGCGCGCTCAGTCTGCCAAGGGTGCAAACAAGTTGACGCTGAAGTGGGAAGGCCCTTACCGGGTAGTACGAGTCACCAGACCCGGTGCAGTCCGTCTGGAGACCGAAGATGGCATTCAGTTGCAAAACTCATGGAACATTGAGCAACTCCGTAAGTTCTACCCATAAGGCGCGGCTGTTGGGCCCTGCCCGGCAGCCACCCTTTTGTACAAGCTTTGCCGATGTTGCATGTAATCCTTTGTACAAAGACAGGCGCAGACCCTGAGCAGCAGATAAATAAACGAAGCGCTAGGGCCCCCTAAAACTTGCATGCATGCATAAGCATAACATGAGCATAGCATGATCATGTAGATCAGGGCACATGTAGCACTGTTTTCCTCTGCACTAAGCTGCAGGTTTCTTGCCGTGGACTTGGTCCCGAAGAGAAGAAATGAAGACAAGCCTACATATCAGTCCCCGACAAGCCAAGCAGATAAGTTATTTCTTATCCATACATGTTCTGTAAGGTGAAAATTTGTGCATATGAAAACCTCGTCACCTTCGAAGCATGGGTGCTCCCATCCTGCATCCCGAACGTTTCTTCGGTCAGGGTGGTTGTAGTGGCCTTTTGTAACATCCCTAGCCTCACACTACAGTGATCGCCTCTTAACTATGCCAAGTCATCATCATTCTCATTGCATGATCACAATAGTTAAACCACTCATATCAAAATTCTACCATTGGAATCAAATTCATATTTCAGTGGAATTTGAAGTTGCTTGAAAGCTACTGGAAAAATGTTCACCATTTAGAGAATATTTCATAACACTTTAGTGTTAAGGAAAACAACATCACCTTAGTGCTAAGATGAACAGTAGTAATTTAATCAGTACCATTTTAGCATTTTTCGATGCTATTTTGATTTTGGAAAATACAAATCAATTCCACTTGCTCCCAAAATAATTGTGGCATTGCCTAAATCTGTGTTTGATTTATAGGGCCTAGTCCCATATTTTTACAACAATAATTGGATGCCCAAATAACCTCTTTTCTCTCTCTGTTTAATAAACAAAAGAAAAACAGAAAATGAAAACGGAATAGAAAAACTTACCTGGCCTCTGGGCCGCGACAACAGTGGCAGGCCCAGCCCATCTTTCCTCTCCTCCCTTCTCTCTTCCTGCGCGTCGACGCCGGAGCCGCCCCGATCGCCGGCGCCGCACGTGTTGTCCATCCGCCGTCGCAAGCGTGGTGGATAAGTATCACCTCGGCCCCTCCTCAAACCCTAGCCCCACACCCACTCGCTCGCCCTCTCCTTCCTCTCCCTCTCCTCAGATCTGCCACGTCCGAACGCCATCGCCGCCATGGCCTCGACATATGCGCGGCCTCCGAGCTTCCCCTGCCCTCCAGACGAGCCCATCCGCTCCGTCATCGTCCCCTGCGACGCCTGCAACCACTAGGACAAGCTGGGAGCCAGTGTGTCGAGCGCCACGACTGCGTCTTCCTCCTCGGCTCTGGCGATATCCTCCAACGAATATGCTGCCTCTGCAGCTCCAAATCTGTCGCTGAGCCGCCTTGAGCTCCTCTGGTGAGCTCCGTCGTCGATCCCCTCTCCGCCTAGCTCGATTTGTACCCTGCTGCTGCTGCCGTCATGAATGTCCGAGCTCACCGCCGCCACGCATGACGCTGCCGTCGATCTGGTCAGCTTCAACTGTGTTCGAGCACATGGGCGTGTTCCTGGTGCTCTGTAGAGCCCGCCAGGGTGCTTCATTAGTTCGCTAGCCCCCATAGCCGTGCGCCCGAACTTGCCCGTAATGCTGCCGCCGCCAACCTTGTCGCCAGCCTCGATTCCGGCCATCTTCGGTCCAACCAACACCACCACATGGCGCGCCTCGTTGCGCTCGTTCGATCGAGCCCTTCCAAGGCTCGTTTGGCCGCTTGTAGACGAAACCCGGCCGAAACCGCCCTCACTGGCGCTCGCCGGAGCAGCGCCGGAGTTTAAACCCTGGCGGGGACACATGGCAACACGCGGCACTAACCCCGTCGCTAATACTCACTGACGCTGGGCCCCACTACTGTAGCAGTTAGGTTAGGCATTAGATTAGCCACTAACTAAAGTGTTAACCCCACTGACATGTGGCCCCACCTAATTAGTAGCCGAATTAAGTTAAAACTAATAAAATTGTTAATATAAGTGGTGACACTGACACGTGGGTCCCACAGGACCCGCTGACCAATCAACCCAGCTGACTGGGCAGGCCGAGTCACTGGCAGGTGGGTCCAGTGGGCCCCATTTGACCAGTCAACGCTGACCCAGTCAACTGCTGACTGTGCAGTTGACTGGGCCCACTGTCAGTCTCTGGGTGCATTTCTGTGTGCACTCAGCTGGGTACCCGTAGCATTTTGATCATTTATTTATGAAATAAAAATAATTCCAGAAAGTATTTAAAACTTCAAAAATTCGTAACTTCTAAACCGTAGCTCGGATCGAAAAACTTAAAACATGAAAGTTGCTCAGAACGACGAGACAAATCTGATCATGTCGTCTGTTTCGATGCCGGAACCTCCTATGTAGAAGAACTCATAACTCCGAACTCGATTCCGATAGATGAATAGTGCACACATGCCGATTAATAAATCCCACGATAATCCTAAAATAACTACAATGACCTAGATGCATCTTTAGGCAACCCTGCACTGCATCATAGTTGTAGCATACCCTGTATTGCATCATTGCTGTGTATTTATTTGTTTCCTCCCCAGCTTCTCTTTCGGTAGACCCCGACGTCGACATAGCTCCTGAGGCAGACGCCGTTCCGGAGTACGACTACGTCCCCGACGACCCTGCCCTTGCCGTCGAGCAGACAGGCAAGCACCCCCATTTTGAGCATTCCGATATCGCCCACTCTCTTCTCTCTTATGCTTGCATTAGAAGTTACTGCTGCTACTGTTGTCCTATATCTGCTGCATAGCCTGTTTACTTGTAACCTATTGTTGATACTTTACTGCTATCCTAAACTGTTTAGAATAGGATGGGTAGAGCCTTATCAGAGACCCACTTGTCCCGACTGCCCCGCTGGACTCTCAGAAGACCCGAGCAACGGGATCAAAGATCAGACCCGGGCACCGCACGTCACTTCCCCCTATGTTGCTCGACACTACTAGGTTACTATCGAGTGTCGAGGGTGATACCTCGACAGTACTTCAGATGATAACCTTATAGGTTAGTTACTCGGTCGTGGTAAGCGAGGGTGATTCCTCCTACACCACCCCCAATACTGACGCCGTCGTGCAACATCTCAAGTGTGGACCTCGAGGGTGATTCCTCCTTCGTTCACCTTGATGATAACATCGAGCGGGAATTCCATCGAGGGTGATTCCTCAGGGTTCCCTTTGGTGTCAGACACACAGCTACTTTGGATACTATGACTTGACTTTGAACCATGATACTAAAGATGGGTCGGCCCTGAGGGGTACCCGCGCGAGCATGAATGCGAAGTGATGTGGAGTCGGGTTGACCTGAGAGGTGCCCGTGAGATAACTACGAGGCGTGGCCGGGCATTCTTAGCCCTTGCCGCAAGTCCTCGAGACGGGGCGACGGGGTCACATCGATCGTGAGTCTCTGCTTGTTTCCGCGTGCTCCTAAACCACTAAACGGTTTGGATATTTGATCCGAGGGGCCTCTGGCCTGATAGCACTAACCATCACGTGGGCATAGTATGGGCGTTCTGCGTCGTATACTTCAGCCGAAGCTTAATAGACGTCAGCGACTGAGCGGCGCGCGCTGGATTGGACTGGTTACGCAACCGCGCTTGTATTAAGGGGTTGCTAGGTCTGCTTCCGGCCGCCCATGCAACGCGCAGGAGTTCCCGGGGCGAAGGCCCAAGACCCCTGGGGGCATAGGTTAGACCGGCGTGCTGACCTCTCTGTTAAGTATTTGGTCGGGTTGCGGCGTGTTGCTTAGCCGAGGCCGGGCATGACCCAGAAAAGTGTGTCCGGCCGGGGTTAAGCGAGCGTGGTGGGTAAGTTGGTGCACCCCTGCAGGGAAGAAACTTCTATCGATAGCCTGTCCTACGGTAACGGACACTCGGAGTTGTATCCCGATCGGTACAACTAGAACATGACTTGAGATGAGAATTGGATAGTATGGCTCTGGGATTGCTTTCTCGCAGGGAGTCGAGGAAGAATCTCTGGCCGAGGTTGATGACACTATTATACTTTACATTATGTTATTCTGCTCTCTTCTAATGCTGCAAGACTGTTGAAGATGCTGAAGATGCTAGTCTTCGTTAGGACTAGGCCTTCCCCTCTATTCTGGCATTTCTGCAGCCCAGTCCACATATACAACCCCCTTTGAAAATGTTGCATATGTAGTGTAGATCCTTGCTTGCTGAGTACTTCGGATGAGTACTCACGTTTGCTTTATTTTCCTTTTTCCCCCTTTATCCCTTTGTCGCATCCAGACGACGGAGCCCCGGAGCCAGTTGTCCCCGTCGACGACCACTACTACTACCAGCCCGGCGAGTACTACTACTACGAGGAGCCGATCGACGACCAGGAGTAGGATTCGGAGGGTCCAGGGCAGGAGGCCTATGCCTTTCGATCGTAGCTTTTATTTTTGCCCCGCCTCTGTGAAGGCTTATCTCTATTTCTGTGATATATCTGTACCCAGATATCTGATGCTTCCGCTGACGCTTGTATGTCATCGAGCTATGTATTCGAGCCCTCGAGGCCCTGGCTTGTAATATTAAGCTTGTATGAATTTATTTATGTTTTAGAGTTGTGTTGTGATATCTTCAAGTGAGTCCTTAGGCTTGATCGTGTGCATTTGCGTGTATGGTTAGTGCACGATTAAGCCGGGGTCGTCACACCTTTGACGGAGAGGGTTCGACGAGGAGCTGGTCCCTTTCCGTAGTTTTGTGCCCGGCAGGCCAAGCCCCGCGGCAACAAACGAAAGGCACCGGCAAGATAGCTTGCCGGAGAAAACTTGTTTACTTAAACGTATAGAGGCATCTCGTCTCTGCATGGACATGACACATGCACAAGGACCCGGCAAGGCTTGTCTTTTTCATTAATATGCTGATAAGCAAGTACAGATCTTACAGAACACAAACATGGATAAAGTAAATTACGTATTTTAGACTAAAGTTTGGCAAATGCCTACATATTTTAGACTAAAAAAAGATAAGTGCCGCGTAATCCCTTTCTTGTCCATCTCCTCCTAGGAACTACCGCGGGAGGCGAAGAGGGCAAAAGGAGTGCCTGAGCAGAAGCCCAGCCCGATCCCGTCAGGGCTTGCCGGGCGCAGCCTAACAAGATCGGGAATGGCGAGGCTGCGAAGGAGAGGGACGAAGGGAGCAGCTCGGCGGTGCCTTGGTCACCACCCCCAGGACCAGCAAGAAGCCCCAGCACAAGCGCCGGTGGGGAGAGCCGCCGGAGCTCAGTTGGAAGACTGCTGGAGGAGGCGAAGGCACCAAGAGAGCAACCCCCTCCCCGGCAACCGTCCTGAAGAGGCCGGTGATGATGGTGCCGGGGAGGGAGGGGAAGAGCGGAAAGATGAGGCAGCGGGCCGGCAATACGAGACGAAGGCGTTGGTGCCATCGTACTCCGACCTGACGGCCTGCCACCCGCCTTCTCCGTCTTCCCTCGTTTTTCCTGATCACCACCGCTTCAGGAGGACGCCGGCACCTCGGCCCGTCGCCTCCCGCGGAGAAGCAGCAGACGACGGCGACGTCCGAGGCGCGCAAAGAGCACCGCTCCCCACCTTGGCGGACAGGAGAGCGCCGCCGTCTTCAACATCAACCCCGACTCCGCTGGAAGGAGCAGTGCTGGGATTACCAAGGATCCCGAGCACTGCACCCCAGACAGGCGCCGGAAGCCCCAGGAGCCTCGCCGTCGGGATGATGAACCTCGGTGATTTGCGGCCAGGACAAGCACTCCCCACCATGCAGCCGGCTCCTGTGGGGAAGACGGGCGCTTCACCTTTTTGGAGAAGCGTAACGCCTCCCACACTATGGGCGGTTTGGCGCCCACACCTTTGACCGCCGCATCTCCTACGGCCCCGGACCAGACTCACTCCCTGAGCGTCAGCGCTAGCGTTCGGCATCATCGACCCTGAACTAGAGCCCGAGGCCTGGCCCCGGTCTCTCCCCCTCGACATAACAAAGGAGAAAGCAAGGAATGAAAGGGGGGAGGTGCGTGGATGGACACTTCTGCTCCTTCTCACCCCCTCCTTTATAGGCGGACTGGGGCTGGGGGCTGATCCCTCACCCCCACCCTAGAGAGGTTCTTTCTGATCCGACCCGTCTAAACTACCACCGACGGCCGGATTCGATTACCGTCCCCTTACACCAACCCAAGAAGACCGGGCCCCTGCCATGACGCTCTCTTCCGCGTCACGCGCCTCCGTTACCTACCCCACTCGATGCATGCAGCATACGTGGCAAGGGATAAGGGCGTGGTGGGATGAGTGAATTGGCAGTTACTCCCCCATGTGTTAAAGTCATTCACGGGCCATTACAGAGATGGCCCCACTGCAATTAGCATCACGCGGCGCGCGGAAAGGCCGAAAACTGACTCAAGCACAGGTTGGTGAAGAAGCAAAAGAAAAATCTCAAGGATGAGCTACCACAAACTCTTCGCCTGTGTACTGGACAGGGCCTACCCCGACGACGCTAGGCAACGCGTTCGGACAAGGCCCGGGGGCTTCTGTCGGTGCAACAAACCCTGGTGTATGTTGCCCAGACTGTACACAGGCTCAAGGGTAAGGTTACAACATCCAAGACAAGGTCAAGCAGAAGATATAGCTCTTTGAGGAATCAAAAGGCGGATCAAGAAGACCAAGACAAGCAAAGGAAGCAGGATATCACTAAGCAAAAACCTCCCTTGCCGGGCAGGCGAGCCTGGCAAGGTCGAGGTCACCCCGAAGACAAGTCTCAAGACTCCCCCGGTAAGCTTGCCGGGGGCGCCAAGGACGGATCACCCCACCAAGACACCACCGCTCCACCTCATGACGATGCAAGTCATCTCCTAGTGCGGTGTCGAGCCCCCAAGTGATTAAGTGGCTGTTCTTTGGCACGTGGCAGCCATTTCTGAGGAAGATCACCCCCAAATGACACCCGTCCAGGAGACGTGTCACACAGACAGGCGAGAAGGTGGCTGAATAGCGCGACACGGCTTGCCGGGCTCCCCCGTGATGTGACACTAAGCGGTGCATTTAATGCACCCTGTCCTGCCTGCAGAGTTAGGTATGATAGCACTGTGGCTATCAAATCACTGGATAATTACTGTTTTGCCATTGTGGTAACCCATTAACCTATAAAAGGAGGGTCGTGGCAACCTTAGAAAGGATTCAGACCCATGTACACTCATACACGCGTAGCTGCTCTCGTCCCAAGGCGACCTTGCCAGGCTAGAGCGCTGCGTCTCCACCACGGTCCTTTCATCAATCCACCAAAGTAGGAGTAGGGTTTTACGCCTCGCGACGGACCGAACCTGGGTAAAAACTACCGGTGTCATCGCTGCCGTGCTGCTCTACGCTCTCCGCTCTTTGTGCAATGTGCTCTTCCCCCTTGGCGAACCACAAGGGGCTGATGGTCTCATAGGTGGCCGTGTTATACCACGACAACAGTTTACTCGGATGAACTGTTTACGATGAGCCAATACAACAGAAACGGTTCAACTTAACAAGATGTGTGTGATACGCGTCAAACAGGTCAGTAATCAGAAATATGTGGGAAGACTGATAATAACACAGACGATTGCTGCTAATAAGCCGTGTGTGTTGTGGGCAAACGCTTGCTGATATGTAATTATCAGTGATTGATGAAATCATCACCGACGGGTTCCCTAGTTTACTCCATGTGTGATGTGATTTGCTTTGTCTTCAGATGAACAACATATATAACCAAAAATAAACATCCAATTACATAAGTGACTATACAAAACATTCGTACACACACCTCAATAAACAATTACATGCATTCTAAACTAGGAGGAACGATCATCTAATCATTTACTTCTTCTGAGGCTGTCGCCACTGCTCCGTGGCTCGATCCCTCGTCTGGAGCAGGACGAAGGCGCTTCCTTATGTCAACAATCCGCCTGTACATCTCGTAGCTTGTGTACGCGTCCTTGGCCGCGTACTTGATGTGTTATTCATCCAGTCTCTACTCCCAGGCACTGTGCCACGCGATCTTGTCCTTGTTGCACGCAACCTTCATGTTCTTGTAGTAGGGGTCGATGATGGCCGAGGCGAGATCAACCAGGGAGTTCTGCTTGTTCTTCGGGCTGCCCCAGACCATGTAGTGGTGACGTATGTCGACAAGGTTCTGGCAGGCCAAGACCGAAACCTTGAGTGCTTTTAGATCGTTGATGATGTCCACCGTAGCGAAACTGTAGTCGCGGCTCTTGATAAACCTAGCGAAATGCTCGCAAGGCCTTGTGGCCAGGCAGTAGTGGTAGACGAGGACGTGATGGCGCACACACAACTGGGCGACGACAACCTTCTGATCACGCCCAGCACGACCGCCGGTGAACTCGAGGTCGAAGCCGACCACATGGTACTTGTCCTCGGCAAGCAACTGCTCCATAGTTTGGATGGAGCCCTCCACCGAGATCGGCTCGTTCGTGTACACCACCGAGAGGTCCTTCCCTCTCACGTGGGTGTCCACTACATGAGGCGAGGTGAACCGCCGTCCGTTGTCATCGTCAGCCACATGGAGGGCCTTTGGAGCCACGGGGAGCGACATTGGAGCTGCTGGATATCCTCTCAGTATGTGTCATCGTGGATGTGCTTGATTATTGTGTCGTGGGGCACGAGAGATGTTGGAAAATGGCCGCAGAAATAAATGGGTGCCGGGCGGCCTGGATTCTCGGCACATCCGCATGGCAGTTTTTGCAGCGGGTAACTGCATCGTGGCGCAGCATCCAGTGCAACCGCATGCATAATGACAGCACAAACGTACATGATCGTGCGCCGGCCCCAAACACTGGCAGCGCGCGTGGAGGGACGCTGGCAGAGCGTGCGGAAGGACGCGAGAGCAGAGCGCGTGTGACGAGTCACGAGCAGAGCGCGTGAAGGGACGCTAGCAGAGCGTGCGGAAGGACGCGAGAGCAGAGCGTGTGCGGCGAGACACGAGCAGAGCCCTGTCAACAAGTTCGTTCTGTCAGCGTGCAATGGAATACCTGTCAGCGTGCCCTCTATACGTTCAGAGTTTGAGGGAAAACACAAGCGCACCAGGGAAGTGCTATCATTAAGTACCTGTGTTTTGAATGGAAAGGATGAAGATGAGCTAGCAAGACATGTGCCCTCTTGATCCTGGTCGCTACTTCATTGAGAAAAGAAATGAGAAGATCATTATCTTACAAAGAACAACTATCAAAGAATCGTATCATCATTGAGACGGACAGTTGGCAACAGTAAAGGAAGGATGACTGCATCTGTTGTGAGCAGACCAAGGTTGTTATGGAGAAGGAGAAGATTCACCTGCAATTGAATCTGTTTACTAAGCTGTTTCCAAGCCGCCGTGGATTTCCATTATCGAAGAGCTGGTTCCACCGCGCTGCTCCAGCCTCGCTCAGCCCCGGCGTCCCGATATCAAATTTCTGTTCCAAGCCGCCACTATGCCTGTGCGCTCCCTCTGCGACCCGGGTGTCGCTTCGCACCGTGCCCGGCTGTTGCCAAGCCGCATCTGCCGCGCGCGACCCGCCTCGCGCCGCCACGGCCTGCTGCCGTCGGTCCTTCAACGCGCCTGGCTGCCAAGCCGACTGGCCACCTCCGAGCCGTCGTCCTCGCCGCACCGCCCGAACCGCCGGCCGTCGCCGCATCGCGCCACTGCTATGAGTCGCCTGCAAGCAACCGTTGCACCTCCGCCTCGCTGGAGAGCCGCCGTCGCCTTCGCCGGACTCGATCGAGCCGCCGCTTCGTGCCAGTCTGAGCCACCGTCTCCGAGACTTCTCCGTGCCCTGAGCTGCCGCGCTTCGAGTCGCCGGCCAGTTCTGCTAATGCGCCCGTGTGCCCGGCCGTGTCGCTGCGCAACGCTCAAGCCGCCACGGCCCGCTTTCGATGGAGTATCCCCTTGCCTCCATCAGTCACCTTACAAATACTCTGCTCGGTTGGCTTATGAAGAAACGCAAGTTTCAGTTCTGAAGAAACTGGCTAATAACTATGGCCTCGTCGCGCTTCGGGCCACCCCCGCTGCAACCCAGCCCAGTCCTTTCCGCGCGCACATACCGCCGTGGGTCGGCCGCCGGCTGCGCCATGTCATCGCTTCACCCCCCCTTGCAGAGTCGCCGGATTCTTCGCCTTCGCTCGTCCTCGCCGCCTTCGGGTCGGCTGCGGCTGTCGACCTCGTCCGTGCCACGCTTCGCGTGTGCTGGCGCACTGCTCTGACCTCATCCGCGCCACGCTCCGCGCATGCTGACACGCCGCCACCACCCATCCATCCCGGCCTCCGCGAAATCTGAGTCGCCTCGCGCCGTACTATGCTGGATGTCTACCAAACTGGTTCTCTGACAAAGGAAAAAGAAGTGGCCGGCTGACCCATGTGGTGAAAAGGAAAGGTACAAAGTGGTTGAATGCCCACGTGTAGCTGTTAAAAAAAATCCAATGGTTTCATGACCCGGATGGTCCGTTCTGAGCTGCCCAGCTCCGTCTCCGCTACGGTCGCGCTCAAGCCGCCAGCCACGGCTGCCACCGCTGTGACCTCCTGCTAAGTCACGCCCGGTCGGCCTTGGTCTGAGCCGCCATCTTCGCCGCGGTTTTGAGAGAGTAATTCAATCGCCGTTGAAATTACTCGAGGTGATCCACGGAGGCGATATACGACTTATCTGTCGTATCGTATGAACGAATCAGGTGAAATTCATCCGGTCTATTTTTATTGATAAATTTTTCATTCTTTAAAGAACAATTACTCTGGCTTGCGATATTGTTTATGCAGGACAATTGTTCACCGCAAGAGCGATGATTGTGTAACCCGCCATGGTCGATCTAAACTTTTCATGGATTCACATCGCGTTACTAGCGCCAAGGATATACAATGAGTGTTGCATCCTTGCCTCCAGCTTCAGCACATTCCGGCGTTTCCGCTATTCAAACTCTATGCCGGTTTATATCACGGTCAAGTATGGTGAATCTCAAGCCAACTCCTTGAGTCGTCTTAAGACTTGGGGGCTACACAGTTATGACTCGGCAAAGTTGGCCAGTTTCAGCAAATTTAAGAACCCCGGATCATTGGAGGGAAAATAACCCGTTCTCGGGAGTTACTGCCACATTGGTGAAAAATTTAAAGGCCGTCAGAAAAATTTCCGGCTTAAAAAGCGTCTGGCAATCAAAAAGTTCCAACTCAATGGAGGAATTCTGGGTTATCAAAAGAGATTCCGGTTTAAAATCCGGTTCAAGGGAAATCTGTCTTTCACAAAGTTTTGAGCCCTCAATATCCGGTTCAGGAGGAGGCCATCTCTCGCAAGTTCGAGTTCTCAGAAAGAATTAAAGGTCACTTGGGGGCTTCCTGCTCAATGAGCATAGCTATGCTTACCCTCTTGATCAGGCTTACATGCCTTATTATTGGTCACTTGGGGGCTTCCTGCTCAATGAGCATAGCTATGCTTACCCTCTTGATCGGTTTACATGCCAGGTGTAAACACCAAATTCGAGGTTATCCTGTCTGTATGTCGTTGTTACTCCGCCCAGGTAATTCTGGAATGACCCGCCGTACTCTTGACAGTCAATCTTTTAAATAAGACCCTAAACTCATTAAGGTTAAAATGGCGGTTTGTTATGTGAGGGCCAGCTTACGGATAGCGAGGATAAACCTAGGCTATTAAGCCGCCTTCATTGAAACTTGGTTAAACCTGCCTGTTTGCAAGATGCTACTCCGAACCCCGTGTATTCTTGATAAGTTAATCTTTTAAATAAGATTCTGAACTTATCCAGGTTAAGCGATTGGGTCATGTGGGAGCCGGCTTACAAAAAGCGAGGATACTCAAGTGGCTTTTATGCTAGTTTCATTGAAGTACTCTGTTATCATGCATAAACATCATCATGCATTGCATCATACATTGCAACATCGTTGCATCATCATAGCATGCATCATATATGCATGGATATATTGGTTTATATTGCAGGAACCGGTTTTCAAACAAGGTTATATTATTCAAAACTTTAATAGCCAATATGGCTGGATTTTTATTATGGTTATCAATAACCAGTATTATGATTGAGGTTTTCAAAGTCGCTTCAGCGCAATGGCTATTATTTCTTTATCAATGGATATGATTTATTCTACAATGGAAGGAATAGTCCCGAGTCGCTGCAGGCATATGACCCGGCACTTGGGGGCTACATTATTCAAGTCAAGACTTCATCAAGTATGCAAGTCCCATGTCGCTGCAAGCATGCACCATGGCACTTGGGGGCTAATGCAAGTTGCTTTTCAAATAATCACATTGACAACAGACCCGATTATCTCAGGAAGATGAGCCGGCCTTATATCCTTTTTCTAAAGTCCCAACCCAGTATTGTCTTACTGAGCCGGCTCTTGGGGGCTACACTAGCTGAAGTTTTATAAGCATAAGACTGTTATAAGTCCCTGACTGCCGTAGGCAAGACAACCAGGCACTTGGGGGCTACACATGTGAAGTACAAAATATTCAGTTTGGGACTGGTAACTGAGATGAGCAACCAGGATTTCTCCAAAGTTGTAGCATTTATATTAAAGCAAGTCTTAAGCTATCACTACGTTCTCTTCTTAAGACTTGGGGACTACAGGTTATATGCATATAAGGGAGGAACATCTTCAAATTCTCAGTTTTGAGCAAATCAGGTATCATATTTTTATTGGAAGAATTTGCAAAATTTATTTCTTCCAAGCTATTCATAGAAAGGCTTGGAGAGCCGGCTCAATGATTGGAAGCTATATTTACATAAGCAAGCACCAAGTCGCCATAAGATTAACCCGGCGTAAGCAACAATAATGACCCGGTATCATCCGTTTTTCAACCCGGCAATTTAGGGAATCATAACCCGCCAAGCTTTACATCTTCAAGCTGGATGAACATCAGATGAATATTTCAAGTCAGAGCATTGAAGGCCGACTCAAATGGATTCTTTTTTACAATATTTTTCTACAAGCAAATTGACTTTGAAGTTGGCCTATTGACCCAAACTTTCCAGGAGAAGGAAACAACAAGGATTTAAGGATGAACAGAAGCCGGCTCAGAAGAATGTTTAACCCGGCGCACAACCTGTCAAATTTGTTCTTGTGTTTATTTTGCAGGATGAGTTTAACATGGATAAATCCAAATTAAACTGGGGGCTAATGTCAGGGATATACCCCGCGGTGTAACCCGGCCGGAAGTATGACCCGGCCGGATATATGACCCGGCTGGGACTTGGCGATTCACGGGTGACCCGCCCAAGACTGGCGACTCACTGGTCTGGCGACTCACTAATGACCCCGATGGCGGGTCAGATGGATGGCAAGGCCCAGTAGGCTGGCTCATGTTATGGTAGGTTGGCTTAAGAGGAAAGGCATAAGGATTATTCCCTTAGAAAGGAAGCAAGACTAGGACTCCACTTGTAATAGAATAGTCCTAATCCTACTAGGACTCCACATGTAACCCGCCCCTCCAACTTATATAAGGAGGGGCAGGGCACCCCAAGCGGGACAAGTTTGACAAGTTGAGAGAGACAAGTCAATAGCTCTCGAGAGAGAGGTAGCCAAAGAGCACCATGATCAATATCAATGAAGCAGGATGTAGGCTTTTACCTCCACCGTGAGGGGCCGAACCTGGGTAAAACCTCGCGTCTCTCGGTTCCGACCAACCCCTCTCAAGCTACTACGTAGATGCGTTGGCCTCACGACTAAGTCCTCACACTAGGGCATCTGCCGTGACAATTCCCCGACAGTGGGTAAACAAATTACTGTTGAGTAATTGATAGAAAAGCGCATAGTTATGACGACATCCAAGGCAATGATCATGAATATAGGCATCATGTCCGTGACAAGTAGACCGACTCCTGCCTACATCTACTACTATTACTCCACACGTCGACCCCTATCCAGCATGCATCTAGTGTATTAAGTTAACAAGAACGGAGTAACGCCTTAAGCAAGATGACATGATGTAGAGGGATAGGTCCAATCAATATGGTAAAACCCCCATCTTTTTATCCTTAATGGCAACAATACAAATACGTGCCTCGCTACCCCTACTGTCACAGGGTGAGGACACCACAAGATTGAACCCATCACAAAGCACCTCTCCCATGGCAAGAAAAACCAATCTAGTAGGCCAAACCAAATCAATAGATCAAAGAGAAATACAAAGCTATCTTAATCATGCATAAAAGAGTTCAGAGAAGACTCAAATAATATTCATAGATAATCTGATCATAAATCCACAATTCATCGGATCTCAACAAATGCACCGCAAAAGAAGATTACATCAAATAGATCTCCAAGAACATCGAGGAGAACATTATATTGAAGATCAAAGAGAGAGAAGAAGCCATCTAGCTACTAGCTATGGGCCCGTAGGTCTGTGGTAAACTACTCACACATCATCGGAAGGGCAGCAAGGTTGGTGTAGGGGCCCTCTGTGATCGAATCCCCCTCCGGCGGAGTGCCGAAAAAGGCACCAAGATGGGATCTCACAAGAACAGAAGCTTGCGGCGGTGGAAAAGTATTTTTGGTGTGCCCTTTGGTGTAAGCGGGATATATGGGAATTTATAGTGCTGGAGTTAGGGTTAGGAGAGCCACGGGGGGCCCACAAGACCCCTGGCCGCCCCCCTGGGGCGCGCCCCCGGGCTTGTGGCCCCTCTCTAGGGTCTTCTGGCCTCCTCCCGAAGCTTCGTGGGTTTCTTGTTGTCCAAGAAAAATCATCAAAAAGTTTCGTTCCGTTTGGTATTGATTTTCAGTAAAAGTCAAAAACAAGGAAAAAATAGCAACTGGCACTGGGAACTAGGTTAATAGGTTAGTTCCAAAAATGATATAAAATAGCATATAAATGCATATAAAACATCGAAGATAGATAATATAATAGCATGGAACAATCAAAAATTATAGATACGTTGGAGACGTATCAAGCATCCCCAAGCTTAATTCCTGCTTGTCCTCGAGTAGGTAATGAAAGGATCGAGAAGAGGTGTCTAGAGGGGGGGTGATTAGACCCTCAACAAGCAAAAGTAGCCGTTTTTAGGTTCTTCAAGTTGAGGTGGAGTTTTAGCACAAGTTTAAACATTCACAGTACATTTCAAGCAAGCATGGCAAGAGTATATGAGCAACGGAAAGTAAAGCATGCAAGTTGCAAGAAAGTAAAGGGATGGGATTGGAGTGTGCAAACGCAATTGGAGACACGGAGATTTTTGGCGTGGTTCTGATAGGTGGTGCTATCGTACATCCACGTTGGTGGAGACTTCAACCCACGAAGGGTAACGGTTGCGCGAGTCCACGGAGGGCTCCACCCACGAAGAAGCAACCTTGTCTATCCCACCATGGCCATCGCCCACGAAGGACTTGCCTCACTTGGGTAGATCTTCACGAAGTAGGCGATCTCCTTGCCCTTACAAACTCCTTGGTTCAACTCCACAACCTTTACGGAGGCTCCCAAGTGACACCTAACCAATCTAGGAGACACCACTCTCCAAAAGGTAATAGATGGTGTGTTGATGATGAACTCCTTGCTCCTGTGCTTCAAATGATAGTCTCCCCAACACTCAACTCTCTCTCACAGATTTGGCTATGGTGGAAAGATGATTTGAGTGGAAATCAACTTGGGGAAGGCTAGAGATCAAGATTCTTGTGGTTGGATTGGAATGTCTTGGTCTCAACACATGAGTAGGTGGTTCTCTCTCAGAAAATGAGTAGTGGAAGTTTTAGGCACGTTCTGATGGCTCTCTCACTGATGGAGAGGAGGGTGGAGGGGTATATATAGCCTCCACACAAAATCTAACCGTTACACACATTTGAGCCAACTCGGTCAGACCGAATATATGAACTCGGTGAGACCGATCCAGTTCAAAATGTGAACGTTAGGCTTTTTGGTGGGACCGACATGATCAATTCGGTGGGACCGATGTGCTAGCGTTAGGGTAAAACCTCATCTCGGTTTGACCGATTACACAAACTCGATGAGACCGATTTTAGTAATAAGCAAACAGAGAGTTGGTCAAGCAAACTTGGTGGGGCCGACTGCATATTTCGGTGAGACCAAAATAGTTACAACAGGCAAGAGAGAGTTTGCAAGCCCATCTCGGTGAGACCGAGATCCCATCAGTGAGACCGAACTGATTAGGGTTTCTGGCAGTGGCTATGTCAAGTGAACTCGGTGGCGCCGGATGAATCAAATCGGTGGGGCCGAGTTTGACTTTGGGTTTTGGACATATTTGGAATTGAGAAAGTGGTTGAGGGCTTTGGAGCATATCACTAAGCACTTTGAGCAAGTAGACCATTAAGCAACACCTCATCCCCTTTTAATAGTATTGGCTTTTCCTATGGACTCAATGTGATCTTGGATCACTGAAATAGAAATGAAGAGTCTTGAGCTTTTGCCAATCTTCTGTCCTTAGCATCTTGAAGGGGTTCCACATCCTCTTGTCCATGCCACGCCTTTGCTGAACTTTCTGAAATATACTAGATGAAAATATTAGTCCAACAAGAGATATGTTGACATTAATTACCAAAATCACCCAGGGAGCACTTGTGCTTTCAATCTCCCCCTTTTTGGTAATTGATGACAACATACATCAAAGCTTTAGATAAAGATAAGAAAGGTAACAAGTAAAGCTTTGGAAGGACATGTAACATGCGTAAACTCCCCCTACATGTATGCAATCATGTGAAGATAGAATATAAGAACATGTGAGTGCATAAGCATGTCAGAGCAAGCAATGAGTTACATGTATCTTGGCTATATGCATCAGAGCAGATGATGTAGATACAGAGAATATACCTTCATGTTCATGAGTCCTTCTTGCAAACAATATGTACATTAGCAAGAGATCATCATGCACATGAGTGTGATGCATATACTTACCTTGTGGTCTTGAGCTGGCTTTGGAAGAGATGACTCTGAGAAAACAGGGTTAGATAACACAGAAACACTACTTACACAAAGCAAGTACAGAAAACCACAAGAGTACCAAGACTGGGATGACATGTAGTGAGTGAGTACTTAGTACTCTATTTGGGTATAGACATGTCCCCAAGGATGAAAGATATGCAATGAATTCCAAAGATTTTCTTCCCTTAGATGTGAACTCTTTCTCCCCTTGAATCTGATATTGGATAATGGGAGAAGGTAGGGTAAAAAAAATCAGAGCGAACGAAATCAGAGCAAAACAAACATACATTAATATGTCTTTCCCCTCTTAAAGACATGTGACTTCTCTCCTCTATTGTTAATAAGCATCCCATGTGATAAGCTTTGATGTCCTCTCTCTTCCCCTTTGACATCAATTTCCAAGAAGGGATCTTCTGGAGCATGAGTCCAATAGGTTTGGTCCTTGAGTCACAGTACAGAGCAGCATGTAGTTTAAGATGCTAGTAGAGGAAAAGAATCATCGAGTGGAGCTGGAGAAGAACTAACATTTGTAATGGCAAAATGTTTTCTCAGTAGTGAAATCGGTAACGCCGATTTATTTTCATCGGTGACACCGAGTTGGCAGTGTCATAGATGATGCAAATCGGTCAGACCGGGTTAGTCCTTGTCGGTTGCACCGATGAACTATCTACAAGGTGTTCTTGTAGTTCGGTCTAGCCGATTGGCGTGAATCAGTGAGGCCGAGGTCAGTACTTAGGAAACAATTTGTCACCTCAGCTCACTTGGCAAATAAGATCTCACAAAGATTTGCAAGGAATTAACTGAACGATTTGCAATGAATTAGATGCAAGGAATGCAGAGAATAATGGACAAAAAGAAATGAAATCTAGATGATTTTTTTAAAGGGGAACAAGCAAGCAAGAAACAAATGCAAGAACTCAAAGAAATACTAGAGAACTTCATCTAGAATTGGTCGGTGATGAAGTCACCTATGTTAGAGTATATTGACTGAGGAGTCAAGTGAGAACACTTGATCGTAGGTCATACTCATCTTTTAAGCTCAAAATGGGGTTACCATTTTTTTGTTTAAGCATTTTGATGTATTCTCATCTTGTTGAGATGCTTTGACCCATGTCTTCGGGTAAAGCTCCTCTAAGATGGAATAACATACCTTGGGTGGTGGTGTTGATCTTGATCATGTAGTCGAACTCGTGTTGGATGCTCAAGGTTGATGTAGTTCATCAAGAGTTAGGAGCACCACTTGTAGTTTGAGTTCATCTACCTACATGGGTTAGTTTTGCAAGGAAGAGCACTTGTGTATCCAAAATGACAATCATGAAATTTGATACCAAATGAAATTTGATATATTGGAATTGTCAAAGGAAATGTTGAAAGGATTCCTGCTTCCTTGTCTTCAACCACCATATTGTAGAGACTTGGTGATGTAGAGATTGCTCAAGATGTGAGTGAGTTGCAATCTCATAGATTTGTATTCATCCAAGTACCTACAAGGGTTAGATGACATGCAAGGATACAAGTATAGATCCAAGACATATGATCATCATCATAAGAGAAATATCAAGGATTTGTCAAAGGCTCATGCCTTGCATGTATCCAAATGGAGTTTCTACTCCAAGTTTGAGGCATCAATGATGTTCAATTCACCTCTCAAACAGCAAAATACTTTCTCATCAAGCGGTTTGGTGAATATATCCGCCAATTGCTTATCGGTACGAACATGCTTAAGATTGATGTCTCCTTTAGCAACATGATCTCGAATGAAATGATGACGAACTTCAATATGCTTAGTCCGAGAATGTTGCACGGGATTGTGAGCAATCTTAATAGCACTTTCATTATCACAAAGCAATGGAACATGTTTCACATATATCCCATAATCTTTAAGAGTTTGGGTCATCCAAAGTAATTGAGCACAACATGAACCGGCGGCAATGTATTTTGCTTCGGCGGTGGATAAGGATACCGAGTTTTGTTTCTTGGAGGACCAAGACACAAGAGATCTACCAAGAAACTGACGAGTACCCAAAGTGGACTTTCTATCAACCTTGTCACCGGCATAGTCTGAGTCGGAGTAGCCAACAAGATCAAAAGAAGACCTCTTAGGATACCAGATGCCAAAATTTGGTGTATGAATTAAGTATCTCACTATCCTTTTCACAGCCTTAAGATGACATTCCTTAGGGGCCGCTTGATATCGTGCACACATGCACACACTTAGCATAATATTGGGACGGGAGGCACATAGATATAACAATGAACCAATCATAGAGCGATAAACCTTTTGGTCAACCGGTTTGCCATCCTTTGTCAAGTCAAGATGTCCACTAGTAGGCATGGGTGTTTTCATACCTTTGCTCTCTTGCATGTTGAACTTCTTGAATAAGTCCTTGGTATACTTTGTTTGGGAAACAAAGGTACCCTCCTTAGTTTGCTTGATTTGCAAACCAAGAAAGAACTTGAGTTCACTCATCATAGACATCTCAAACTTCTCCGACATTAGCCTTCCAAACTTTTCACTAAAATGAGGGTTAGTTGAACCAAATATGATATCATCCACATAAATTTGGCACACAAATAATTCACCATTAACTCTTTTAGTAAAAAGTGTAGAATCAATTTTTCCAATCTCAAAGCCTTTTCAATGAGGAACTTGGTCAAGCATTTATACCACGCTCTAGGAGCTTGTTTAAGACCATAAAGAGCTTTGTGAAGTTTGTAAACATGATTAGGTTTCTTAGGATTAACAAAGCCGGGAGGTTGTTTAACATACACTTCCTCCTCAATTTCTCCATTTAGAAAGGAACTTTTAATGTCCATTTGATATAATGTAATATCCTGATGATTGGCATAAGCAAGTAAGATGCGTATGGACTCAAGTCTAGCAACGGGGGCATATGTCTCACCATAGTCCATACCTTCGACTTGTGTATAACCTTGGGCGACGAGACGGTCCTTGTTGTGTACAACTTGTCCATCTTCATCTTGCTTATTCCAAAACACCCATTTGGTTCCAATGACATTGTGCTTTTCATCGGGCTTTTCAACAAGCGTCCATACTTGATTCCTCTCAAAATTGTGTAGCTCTTCATGCATAGCGTTCACCCAATCCGGATCATCAAGAGCTTCTTCAACCTTCATAGGTTCAATGTTAGAAATGAATGAATAATGTTCACAAAAGTTAGCTAAGCGAGACTTAGATCGAGTAATTCCCCCATTTTGAATATCATCGAAGATTTGTTCAATGGGATGATCTCTTGAAACTCTTGCTCTAACTCGCGAGAGCTTTTGTTTGGGTCGGGGTGGAGCATCTTCTTCATCATCTTGTTCTTCCTCTTGGCCTTCTTCATTGTTGGTGTTGTTGTTCTCTTGTGGAGGTGGAGAAGGAGGTTGATGAGGTTCATCTTGGTGTACTTCCTCGTTTCCCTCATCTTGGCGTGTCCCACTTGTGGATGCCTCCGAGTCAACTCATGGTTCACCTTGTCGTGAGGTAGAGGCTTCCACTTGAACGGACGAGGTACTCTCCTTCACCTCCATTGGGCGAATCTTGCCAATAGACAAGTCTTGGATTGCTTCCGAAGGGTCTTTGTCTCCTACATCAACTGGCAATTGCTCTACTTGCGAGCCGTTAAATTCATCAAACTTCACATCTACCGTCTCTTCAACCTTTCGGGTGAAATTGTTGTAGACACGGTAAGTGTGAGAGTTTGAGCCATAACAGAGTAGGAAACCTTCATGAGATTTAGGGGCAAATTTCAAACGACGATGCTTATCAAGAATGTAGCACTTTGAGCCAAATACTCGAAAGTATCTGTAACACCCCATGTATTAAGCTACAGTAATCACCTTTTTGATAATGCCATGTCATCATGATCAACAGTGCCAAATCATCTTTTGCATCATATTGCATTTCAACTCCTAACTCAATTTCAATTTTAAATGAAAGGGAAAATAAAAGTTGTTCAAATTTGAAAACTAAATTGTTCATTAAATAGCAAGTAATCCAGAGACAATTCTAAAATTATAATCAACATTTACTAAATTAATGAAGTGACTCTAACAGAAACAAAACAGGAGTACTTAATCTATATTCATTTAATTAAAATGCAAACAAAATCATTTTTGGCTCCAAACCTTTTTCTGTCAGTGCTAGATACTGCACTATATTTGTTGGACCAGATAACCTATTTTACAAAACTATATTTGAGGCTACACCTTTTTGCAAAGTGGAGAAATAAATAAAAGAGAGAGACAGAAAAAAACAAAAGAAAGAAAAGGCCCCCCCCCCCGACTGGGACTAGCCCAGTTGGCCTCGACCCAGCCGACCCAGCCCACCCCTGGCCTATATGGCTCCCTCCCGAGCCACCCAAACCCTAAACCGCTACCCCCCTCGATCCCCACACTCCCTCTCCCCCCCATGCGCCGCCTCCCACAGGCGGGAGGGCCCGACCCCGCGCCCGGCGCTCGGCGCCCGCACCCCGGCCGGCCCTTCCACCGGCGACCGTCGTCGCGCCACCCCGCCGGCGCCATCACCACTGCCACGCCGGCCTCCCCATCCCCTTCCCCGACGGCCACCTCTCCACTGCCCCGATGTGAGCGCGCCCGCCGATCCCCCCGTCCACGCCCGTCGGCTGCAGCCCTGGCCGCGCG
The DNA here is from genome assembly GCA_011799875.1 of Thinopyrum elongatum. Taxonomy (NCBI): domain Eukaryota; kingdom Viridiplantae; phylum Streptophyta; class Magnoliopsida; order Poales; family Poaceae; genus Thinopyrum; species Thinopyrum elongatum. The sequence continues at coordinate 337,154,113 of CM022302.1, read as the reverse complement.
CCCGCGCGCGAACTGGCGGACCTGGCCACGGCCACTCCCCGCTCGACCCAGCTCACCCCCACGGCCGCGCTGCTCTGCTGCACTTGCTGCCGCTGCCATCCCCTGCCGATGCTGCCCGTCCCTGCCACGGCCGCCTACTGCCGCCGCCGCCGCCTCACGCTGCCGCCGCCCGCGCGCGCCCGCTGCCGCCTGCCTCCCGCGCCCGCGCGAGCGTCGCGCCGGCCCTCACCGCGGCCGCCTGGCCGCATCCCCTGCGCCGCGCCGGCCGACCTCTACGGTGACCGCGCGCGCGTGCGCCACCCCTCCTGCATTGACCCGGCTGGGCCACTGCCCAGTGGGTCCGGCCCTGAGTTAAAAAAAGATTTAAAAGAATTAAAATAAATAAATAGATATTAACTAATTAGTTAATTAAGTAATTAATTAACATAATTAGTTCTGGTTAATTAAACTAATTAATTAGTTAACCTAATTAATCTGTAATTAGTTTAGTTAATTCCTAATTAACCTAACAGGGTATGACAGGTGGGGCCCACGCGTCAGTTTGACTAGGTCAACTCTACTGTTGACTGCTGACATCGTGATGACGTCAGCATACACTGTTTCGGATAATGTTGATTTAAAATGATTAAATAAATTCCAGAAATTAATAAAAACTTTAGAAAATCATATAAAATAATCCGTAGCTCAGATCGAAAAACTTTGTACATGAAAGTTGCTCAGAACGGCAAGACGAATCCGAATACACAGTCCGTTCGTCCGCCACGCATCCCTAGCATAGCGAACATGCAACCGTCCCTCTCCGGTCGTCTGTCTGACAAATGTCCGGAACCGGGAAAACATTCCCGGATGGGTTCCCCCTTCCTCGGTGACGTGCAACCTTACGTTAGGTCATACCCGGCACTGCGTATTGTCATGTCATACATTGTGTAGCACTTGCTTGCTTAGTATTTACTGTTTCCTCCCCCTCTTCTCTCTCGTTAGACCCCGACGTCGTCCCCGAGGCCGACGCAGCTCCGGAGCCCGAAGACACCATTGACGACCTTGCCCTTGCCGCCGAGCAACCAGGCAAGCCCCCCCCCTTGAGCATACCGATATCGCTCATTTTATTTCTCATGCTTGCATTAGAACTGCTGCTGCTGCTACTTTACCTATTCTGATGCATCGCCTATTTATTGTAACCTGCTGTTGATAATTACCTGCATATCCTAAACTGCTTAGTATAGGCTGGGTAGAGACCTATCAGTGACCCCACTTATCCCGATTGCCCAGCTGGATAATCCAAAGACCCGATCAACGGGATTGAAGACCAGGCCCCGGCACCGCACCTCACCCCCTTAGTTGTAACGACACTGCAGCGTTACCACCGAGTGCCGAGGGTGATACCTCGTGTAGCACTTCTGATGTTAACTCTGTAGAGTAGCTATTCGGTCGTGGCCATCGAGGGTGATTCCTCCTTCACCGCTTCCGATAACGACGCCGTCGTACAACACCTCAAGTGTGAACCCAGTGAGGGTGATTCCTCCGAGTTCACCTTGACGGATACATCGAGTAGGAATCCAACGAGGGTGATACCTCAGATTCCCCTGATGTTATGGACACACGGATACTTGGACTTTACACTGTTACTTGGATAGGCGGGTCGACCCTGAGGGGTACCCGCGTGCGCCTGAGAGGCGAGTGTTGTGAAGACGGGTGCCTGCGTGGTGCCCGAGTGAGAATACAAGGCGTGGCCGGGCATTCTTGGCCCTTGCCGCAAGTCCTCGAGACGGGGCGATGGGGTCACATTTTTCGTGAGTCTCTGCTCGTTACCGCAAGCCCTAGTCCAATAACGATTTGGATATTTGATCCGAGCAGGCCTCTGGTCTGATAGCACTAACCATCACGTGGGCATAGTATGGGCGTTCTGCATCGTATGCATCAGCCGAAAGCTCTGTCAGACGTCCAGCTCAGCACTGCGGCCGGGCTGGGCCGGCACCATCCTGAGGGGTGGAGCCTGGTTCGCCCGGTACGCAACGACTCGGAGGGCGAGGGGCGATGGCCAAGACCCCCTTGCGCTTAGGATGTAGACCGACGGGGACCTCTCTGCTGAGCTGTAGGTAGGGTTGCGCTGTGTCGTTTGGCCGAGGCCGGGCATGACCCAGGAAAGTGTGTCCAGCCGGAGTTAATCGAGCGTGTTGGGTAAGTTGGTGCACCCCTGCAGGGAAGAACACTACTATCGATAGCCGGTCCTACGGTAAAGGACACTCGGAGTTGTATCCCGATCGATACAGCTAGAACTTGAGATGAGACCTGGATATGAGGCTCTGGGATTGCTTCTCACAGGGAGTCGAGAAGGGATCTCCGGACGAGGTTGATGACTGTATGGCTCTGGGATTGCTTTCTCGCAGGGAGTCGAGAAAGGATCTCTGGGTGAGGTTGAGACTTATTCATACTGCTATATTATATGGTACTGTCTACACTCTTCTAATGTTGCAAGACCTCTGAAGATGCTAGTCTTCGATAGGACTAGGCCTTCTCTCTATTCTGGCATTTCTGCAGCCCAGTCCACATATACAGCCTCTCCTTGAAAATGTTGCATATGTAGTGTAGATCCTTGCTTGCTAAGTACTTCTGAGTACTCACGGTTGCTTTGTTTTCCTTTTCTCCCCATATCAGTTAGTCGTGACCAGAGGACGGAGCCCCCTGGGACAGATGCCCCGTCGATCGACTACTACTACCACCCCGAGGATGGATACTACTGCGAGTTGACTGACGACCAGGAGTCGGTTCGGAGGGTCCCAGACAGGAGGCCTACGCCTTTCGATCGTAGTGTTTTTCTTTTGCCCCGCCTTTCTAAAGGCATTTCTGTGTTTTCTTTTATATCTATACTTAGATATCTGATGCTTCCACTGACGCTTGTATGCGAGCGTATGTATTCGAGCCCTCGAGGCCCCTGGCTTGTAATATAAAGCTTGTATGACTTTATTTATGTTTTTAGAGTTGTGTTGTGATATCTTCCCGTGAGTCCTTAGGCTTGATCGTGTGCATTTGCATGTATGATTAGTGCACGATTGAGCCGGGGGCGTCACAAGTTGGTATCAGAGCCGACTGCCTGTAGGAATCCCCCTTTCCAACTCCTTGGCCGAAGTTGAGTTTAGTGGTCCAAAACTGTTTTACTAACTTGGCTGTGTGGCTTACGGGCCCACGTCACCAATTGGGTGGTACTAGGATCTTTTATTCCTCGTCTATACTCTCGGACTCTGACCTCTCTTCTATTCGGGTTAAAATTTTACTAACCCCAACATTAGGTTCTCGTGATCACATCCACCCGGTGTTCTGAAATTTCCCCTCTTTCTTCAAGATTGTGGGCCCGGTTCTGCTTGCAGGATCCTTTTATCGAGGGCACCCTGTGTTTCACTTGCAGATTCCTCGCCCCAATAGTTTTCTCCGACGTTGATGTAGCCTTTGCTATGTCTCGTTGTGTACTTCCATATCGCGTGCCTGCGCGCCGCCTAGTTGTCTAGCCTCCCCTTTCAACTGTCGTAATGCCGGATACTAACCGAGGCTATGTGTGGCTTCGAATGTCTGGTGCGAATATGATGAAGTATCTATTGCACTTCCTTCTGTTGTGCATGATACTTCATGAATCATTCCATACACCTGCAGTTCTTCTTGCTAAACTGCCCCTGTTGATTTGGCAGGATGGCTGACGATCCTCCACCTCCACCCTATATTGCCGCAATGATGCAGCAGTTTGAACTCAACCGTCAGCAGTTTGAGCTCAACCGTCAGTTTATGACCGGAGTATTAGCTCAATTCCCAACTCAGAATGCTCAGCAACAGAATGCTCCAATAACTCTGCCAGAATTTGTGCGCCTCAGTCCATCCGTTTTCCGCAACTCCACAAATCCTATGGATGCTGATGATTGGCTTCGTGACATCCTGTTTGAGATGGAGTCAGCTAATGTTGCCCCTGACAGTCACGTCACCTTTGCGACATTCCACTTAAAGGGTCCAGCTGCTCAATGGTGGGAAAGCCACAAGGGTATGTTGCCTGCTGAAACTATAACCACTTGGCAGGAATTCCAGTCAGCTTTTCGTGCACGGTACATTCCTCCAGGTCTGATGGACCAGAAGAAGCAGGAGTTCCGCAAACTCTCACAGGGCAAAATGACTGTGGATGAATATCAGATGAAATTCCTTGAATTATCCCGATATGCTGCGGATGATGTCGACTCCGACACTCGCAAGCAGGAGAAATTCTGTGAAGGACTGCATACCGATATAAACCTTGCACTTGCTGCCCATGATTTCAACGACTTCACAACGTTTGTCAGCAAATCTTTCCAAATTGAAACAGCTCTGGCTGAGTACCAGGAGTCGCTCAAGCGTACTCGAGATGCCGGCTCGTCTTCCGGTCGACCTACTCAGAAATGTCGAGTCTGGATTCCACACAATATTCATCATCGACCTGCTCCAACACCAAAACCGTCATATGCTGCACCTCGTCTGCCTCCACCACCAAGGCAACTGAACATTTCAAGTGGACAACCCAATGTTGGTGTTTCTCCCCATAGTGATGGTCTGTGCCACCAGTGTGGACAGCCAGGGCACCGTGCTATCAACTGCCGTCAGAGTCAGCGTCAACACGCATCACGTCCTTCTGCTGGTTGCAGGAAGAGCCGTCGAAAACATCCTACTAGGAACATTGAAACGAGACTACCTGCTAGTCATCTTGTTCATGTCAACCAAGTCAACATGGAAGAAGCTCGACAGGACCCCAAAATTGTGATGGGCACCCTTCTAGTGAATTCAATCCCAGCTTCAGTCCTCTTTGATTCTGGAGCATCGCACTCCTTCATGTCCGAAAGTTTTGCGCGAAGCCATGATATACCTTTCGAGGAGATGTCCACCCCATTAGTAATCCACTCACCTGGGGCTAATTGGCAAACTACCATGGTAAGCCACGGTAACCACATTGTGATCGGAGGATTGATGTTCCCCGTTTCCCTCATTGCTCTCAAGACCTCCAACATAGACATTATTCTGGGTATGAACTGGTTGAAGCCTTATAAAGCTTTGATTGACTGTGCCACTGAATTAGTCCGGCTCACTCACCCTTCTGGCCAGAAAGTACAATACTCAGCTCGAATAGCTCAGGATGCTGAGACTCAAATATATGTTCTGAATGCATTGAACGCTTCACCTCTTGAAGGCATCGAGAACATTCCAGTTGTTCGTGATTTTCAAGATGTATTTCCAGAAGAACTTCCAGGAATACCCCCTACTAGAGCTGTTGAATTTGTCATCGACTTGAAACCTGGCACAACTCCTATTGCGAAGCGTCCTTATAAGATGCCTCCGCATCATCTTCTCGAGCTTAAGGAAGAAATCGACACGTCACTTAAGAAAGGTTTCATCCGCCCCAGTTCCTCTGCTTGGGGAGCACCTTCACTCTTCGTTAAGAAGAAGGATGGAACTAACCGATTGGTTTAGGATTATCGGCCCATTAACCAAGCTACAATCCAGAATAAATATCCGCTTCCCCGGATCAATGATTTGTATGATCAACTTGCCGGTTCCTCAGTATTCTCTAAGCTTGATTTGAGGTTGGGTTACCATCAGATCCGTGTTCATGAAGAGGATATTCCCAAGACTGCATTTGTTACTCGTTATGGCTCCTACGAGTACACTGTCATGTCATTTGGCCTAACAAATGCTCCAGCCACATTCTCCCGTCTGATGAATTACATCTTCATGGATTACCTCGACAAGTTTGTCGTGGTATATCTGGATGATATTCTGGTATATTCGAAGAATAAGGAAGAACATGCTGAACACCTCCGTCTTGTACTGGAAAGGCTCCGAGAACACCAGTTGTATGCCAAGTATTCCAAATGTGAATTCTGGCTTTCTGAAGTAACGTATCTTGGTCATGTGATTTCCAAGGATGGAATTGCTGTCAACCCGGAACGAGTTCAGGCTATTCTGGACTGGACTCCTCCGAAGAACGTCAAGCAAGTGAGAAGTTTTCTCGGCCTTGCAAGCTATTGCCGTCGATTTGTCGAGAACTTTTATAAGATTGCTAAGCCTTTGACTGATCTGCTTCACAAGGGCGTTAAATTTGAATGGACAGAAAAATGTCAGGAAAGTTTTCAAGCACTCAAAGACAAGTTGACATCTGCCCCAGTACTATCTCCTCCAGATACCCGCAAAGACTTTGTGATTTATTGTGACGCATCCCATGAAGGATTAGGCTGTGTCCTAATGCAAGAGCGTAAAGTGATTGCTTATGGCTCTCGTCAGTTGCGCCCACATGAAGAGAATTATCCGGTACATGATCTAGAACTAGCTGCTGTGATCTATGCATTGCAGTTGTGGCGACATTACCTTCTCGGTAATCATTGCGAGATCTACACGGATCATAAAAGCCTGAAGTACTTGTTCACTCAGCCATCTCTAAACCTCCGTCAGCAAAGATGGATGGAGGCCATTGCGGACTATGATTTGGGTATTTCTTATACCCCTGGCAAGGCTAACGTGATGGCTGATGCCTTAAGCCGCAAGTCCTATTGCGACAACCTCATGGTTAGGCGAGCTCAACCTCGTCTTTTTGAAGAACTGTGCAAGCTGAATCTGCGTATTGTCCCACAGGGTTCTCTTAATAACCTTGTGATACAACCAGATCTTGAGAAAGCTGTTAAGAATGCGCAAGCTAAGGATGCTGAAATTGATCTAATGAAAAAATACCTTCACCTTGTAAAGTACAGGGATTTCTCGCTGTCCGAAGATGGAACCTTGTATTTCAGAAACCGCATTGTCGTACCTCGCTTCGAGCTTATGATTGACAAAGTCATGAAGGAGGCCCATGATACCCCGCTGTCTATTCATCCGGGTAGCACCAAGATGTATCGTGATCTCCATCAAAGGTACTGGTGGTCTAGAATGAAGCAGGACATTGCTCGTTATGTTGCTGAATGTGATGTGTGTCGTCGCGTTAAAGAAGAGCATCAGAAACCAGCTGGAATTCTGCAACCGCTTCCTATTCCTCTATGGAAATGGGATAAGGTTCAGATGGATTTCATTACAGGAATTCCCAGGTCACAGAAGGGTCATGATGCTATTCTTGTCGTCGTCGATCAACTTTCTAAAGTTGCACACTTTCTGCCTGTCAAGGAGACGATCACTGCTAGCCAGTTAGCAGAGTTGTATATCTCCAGAATTGTTTCACTCCACGGTCTTCCGAAGGAGATCAGTTTGGACCGTGGCGGCCTTTTCACTTCCAAATTCTGGGAAAGTTTCCAAACAGCTATGGGAACTCATATTACCTGGAGTTCAGCTTATCACCCCAATCCCAAGGCCAAGTCGAGTGAGTCAACCAAGTGCTTGAAGACATGCTACGAGCTTGTGTTATTTCTTTCGGCAAGAAGTGGGAAGAATCTCTCCCGTATGCCGAGTTCTCTTATAACAACAGCTATCAAGCCAGCTTGAAAATGGCCCCCTTTGAAGTTCTATATGGACGTAAGTGTCGAACCCCTCTGAATTGGTCAGAAACTAGGGAACGACCGCCCGTGGGTCCGGATATTATTCAACACGCCGAAGAACAAGTCCGTATCGTTCGAGGAAATCTCAAAGCGGCTAAGGACCGCCAGAAGAGCAACTATGATCGCAAACGATGGGGTTTGACTTATCAACCTGGTGATCAGGCTTATCTGCGAGTCACTCCTATGAAGGGCACACACCGTTTTGGAATCAAGGGCAAGCTAGCTCCACGCTACGTTGGTCCTTTTCGCATTATTGCTAGACGTGGATAGGTGGCATATAAATTGGAGTTGCCGCTGCAATTCTCTCATATCCACGACGTCTTCCATGTGTCACAACTTCGTAAATGCTTCAAGGAATCTTTGCACCGAGCAGTGGATCACGAAATGCTCGAATTGCATGATGATCTTTCATATAAGGAGCATCCGATCCGCATTCTCGATGAAGCTGAACATCGGACCAGTCAGAAGGTTACCAAGTTCCTCAAAGTGCAGTGGTCAAATCATACTGAAGATGAAGCCACTTGGGAACGCGAGGAAAATCTTCGTGTGGAATACCCCGAACTTTTTCCTTCTACCTCTTAATTCTCGGGACGAGAATTCTTGTTAGTGGAGGAGATTTGTAACACCCCATGTCTTAAGCTGCAGTAATCACCTTTTTGATAATGCCATGTCATCATGATCAACAGTGCCAAATCATCTTTTGCATCATATTGCATTTCAACTCCTAACTCAATTTCAATTTTAAATGAAAGGGAAAATAAAAGTTGTTCAAATTTGAAAACTAAATTGTTCATTAAATAGCAACTAATCCAGAGACAATTCTAAAATTATAATCAACATTTACTAAATTAATGAAGTGACTCTAACAGCAACAAAATAGGAGTACTTAATCTATATTCATTTAATTAAAATGCAAACAAAATCATTTTTGGCTCCAAACCTTTTTCTGTCAGTGCTAGATACTGCACTATATTTGTTGGACCAGATAACCTATTTTACAAAACTATATTTGACGCTACACCTTTTTGCAAAGTGGAGAAATAAATAAAAGAGAAAGACAGAAAAAAAAACAAAAGAAAGAAAAGGGGCCCCCCCCGACTGGGCCTAGCCCAGCTGGCCTCGACCCAGCCGGCCCAGCCCACCCCTGGCCTATATGGCTCCCTCTCGAGCCACCCAAACCCTAAACCGCTACCCCCCCTCGATCCCCACACTCCCTCTCCCCCCCGTCCGCCGCCTCCCACAGGCGGGAAGGCCCGACCCCGCGCCCGGTGCTCGGCGCCCGCGCCCTGGCCGGCCCTTCCACCGGCAACCGCCGTCGCGCCACCCCGCCGGCGCCCTCGCCACTGCCACGCCGGCCTTTCCATCCCCTTCCCCGACGGCCACCTCTCCACTGCCCCGATGTGAGCGCGCCCGCCGATCCCCCCGTCCGCACCCGTCGGCTGCAGCCCTGGCCGCGCGCCCGCGCGTGAACTGGCCGACCTGGCCACGGCCACTCCCCGCTCGACCCCGCTCACCCCCACGGCCGCGCTGCTCTGCTGCACTTGCTGCCGCTGCCGTCCCCTGCCGATGCTGCCCGCCCCTGCCACGGCCGCCTACTGCCGCCGCCGCCTCCCACTGCTGCCACCCACGCGCGCCCGTTGCTGCCTGCCTCCCGCGCCCGCGCGAGCATCGCGCCGGCCCCGACCGCGGCCGCCTGGCCGCATCCCCTGCGCCGCGTCGGCCGGCCTCTACGGTGACCGCGCGCGCGTGCGCCACCCCTCCTGCATTAACCCGGCTTGGCCACTGCCCAGTGGGTCCGGCCCTGAGTTTAAAAAAAGATTTAAAAGAATTAAAATAAATAAATAGATATTAACTAATTAGTTAATTAAGTAATTAATTAACATAATTAGTTCTGGTTAATTAAACTAATTAATTAGTTAACCTAATTAATCTGTAATTAGTTTAGTTAATTCCTAATTAACCTAACAGAGTATGACAGGTGGGGCCCACGCGTCAGTTTGACTAGGTCAACTCTACTGTTGACTGCTGACGTCATGATGACATCAACATACACTGTTTCGGATAATGTTGATTTAAAATAATTAAATAAATTCCAGAAATTAATAAAAACTTTAGAAAATCATATAAAATAATCCGTAGCTCAGATCGAAAAACTTTGTACATGAAAGTTGCTCAGAACGGCGAGACGAATCCGAATACGTAGTCCGTTCGTCCGTCACGCATCCCTAGCATAGTGAACATGCAACCGTCCCTCTCCGGTCGTCTGTCTGACAAATGTCCGGAACCGGGAAAACATTCCCGGATGGGTTCCCCCTTCCTCGGTGACGTACAACCTTATGTTAGGTCACACCCGGCACTGCGTATTTGTCATGTCAGACATTGTGTAGCACTTGCTTGCTTAGTATTTACTGTTTCCTCCCCCTCTTCTCTCTCGTTAGACCCCGACGTCGTCCCCGAGGCCGACGCAGCTCCGGAGCCCGAAGACACCATTGACGACCTTGCCCTTGCTGCCGAGCAACCAGGCAAGCCCCCCCCCCCCTTGAGCATAACGATATCGCCCATTCTATTTCTCATGCTTGCATTAGAACTGCTGCTGCTGCTACTTTACCTATTCTGATGCATAGCCTGTTTATTGTAACCTGCTGTTGATAATTACCTGCATATCCTAAACTGCTTAGTATAGGCTGGGTAGAGACCTATCAGTGACCCCACTTATCCCGATTGCCCCGCTGGATAATCCGAAGACCCGATCAACGGGATTGAAGACCAGGCCCCGGCACCGCACCTCACCCCCTTAGTTGTAACGACACTGCAGCGTTACCACCGAGTGCCGAGGGTGATACCTCGTGTAGCACTTCTGATGTTAACTCTGTAGAGTAGCTATTCGGTCGTGGTCATCGAGGGTGATTCCTCCTTCACCGCTTCCGATAACGACGCCGTCGTACAACACCTCAAGTGTGAACCCAGTGAGGGTGATTCCTCCGAGTTCACCTTGACGGATACATCGAGTAGGAATCCAACGAGGGTGATACCTCGGATTCCCCTGATGTTATGGACACACGGATACTTGGACTTTACACTATTACTTGGATAGGCGGGTCGACCCTGAGGGGTACCCGCGTGCGCCTGAGAGGCGAGTGTTGTGAAGAGGGGTGCCTGCGTGGTGCCCGAGTGAGAATACGAGGCGTGGTCGGGCATTCTTGGCCCTTGCCGCAAGTCCTCGAGACGGGGCGATGGGGTCACATCTTTCGTGAGTCTCTGCTCATTACCGCAAGCCCTAGTCCAATAACGATTTGGATATTTGATCCGAGCAGGCCTCTGGTCTGATAGCACTAACCATCATGTGGGCATAGTATGGGCGTTCTGCATCGTATGCATCAGCCGAAAGCTCTGTCAGACGTCCAGTTCAGCACTGCGGCCGGGCTGGGCTGGCACCATCCTGAGGGGTGGAGCCTGGTTCGCCCGGTACGCAACGACCCGGAGGGCGAGGGGCGATGGCCAAGACCCCCTTGCGCTTAGGATGTAGACCGACGGGGACCTCTCTGCTGAGCTGTAGGTAGGGTTGCGGTGTGTCGTTTGGCCGAGGCCGGGCATGACCCAGGAAAGTGTGTCCGGCCGGAGTTAATCGAGCGTGTTGGGTAAGTTGGTGCACCCCTGCAGGGAAGAACACATCTATCGATAGCTGGTCCTACGGTAAAGGACACTCGGAGTTGTATCCCGATCGATATAGCTAGAACTTGAGATGAGACCTGGATATGAGGCTCTGGGATTGCTTCTCACAGGGAGTCGAGAAGGGATCTCCGGACGAGGTTGATGACTGTATGGCTTTGGGATTGCTTTCTCGCAGGGAGTCGAGAAAGGATCTCTGGGTGAGGTTGAGACTTATTGATACTGCTACATTATATTGTACTGTCTACACTCTTCTAATGCTGCAAGACCTCTGAAGACGCTAGTCTTCGATAGGACTAGGCCTTCTCTCTATTCTGGCATTTCTGCAGCCCAGTCCACATATACAGCCTCTCCTTGAAAATGTTGCATATGTAGTGTAGATCCTTGCTTTCTGAGTACTTCTAAGTACTCACGGTTGCTTTGTTTTCCTTTTCTCCCCATATCAGTTAGTCTTGACCAGAGGACGGAGCCCCCTGGGACAGATGCCCCGTCGATCGACTACTACTACCACCCCAAGGATGGATACTACTGCAAGTTGACTGACGACCAGGAGTCGGTTCGGAGGGTCCCAGGCAGGAGGCCTACGCCTTTCGATCGTAGTGTTTTTCTTTTGCCCCGCCTTTCTAAAGGCATTTCTGTGTTTTCTTTTATATCTGTACTCAGATATCTGATGCTTCCGCTGACGCTTGTATGCGAGCTTATGTATTCGAGCCCTCGAGGCCCCTGGCTTGTACTATAAAGCTTGTATGACTTTATTTATGTTTTAGAGTTGTGTTGTGATATCTTCCCGTGAGTCCTTAGGCTTGATCGTGTGCATTTGCGTGTATGATTAGTGCACGATTGAGCCGGGGGCATCACAGTATCCAACTTGGGGTTTGTTACCAGTGGGAAGCTCGTATGCCGTCTTGCCGAGTAGCTTGTGAAGATATAGACGATTTGTTGCATGACAAGCTGTCTCAACCGCTTCTGCCCAAAAGTGTTTTGGCGTCTTGTACTCATCAAGCATCGTTCTCGCCATCTCAATAAGAGTCCGATTCTTCCTCTCAACAACTCCATTTTGTTGAGGCGTGTACGTAGCCGAGAACTCATGTGAAATCCCTTCTTCGTCAAGAAAGGTATCCACATTTGCGTTCTTGAACTCCGTTCCGTTGTCGCTGCGAACCTTCTTGATCTTCACTTCAAATTGATTTTGGGCCTTCCTAGCGAAGTTCTTGAAGATCTTTTGGACTTGCGATTTATCATCAAGAAAGAACACCCTCGTAAATCTTGAAAAGTCATCGACAATGACTAAACCGAACGAATTACCACCGAGACTTTTATAGGCGTTTGGACCAAAAAGATCCATGTGAGGCAGCTCGAGCGGTCTTCTTGTGGTCATGATGTTTTTCACGGGGTGGCTTCCTCCAACCCATTTTCCTGCCTGACAAGCAATGCAAAGTCTATCCTTGTCAAATATAACGTCTTCAACTCCAAGGATATGATCACCTTTAATAAGCTTATCAAGATTTCGCATGCCTACATGACCTAACCTTCTATGCCACAGCCAACCTTTAGAAGATTTAGCCATTAAGCAAGTTCTAGGTCGAGCCTTTTTAGTGAAGTCAACAATGTATAGATCACCTCTACGTATACCGGTAAAGACCATATTATGATTATCTCTTCGAAACACTTGGCAATCTACTTCAATGAATAGAACATTGAGACCGAAATTGGCTAGTCTAGATACGGAAAGTAAATTGTAGCCAAGAGATTCAACGAGCATAACATTTTGGATGGAGCTGTCATGTGATATGACCACCTTACCAAGGCCAACCACCTTACCCTTTGAGTTATCACCAAAAGTGACATACTTTCGAGGGCCGTCGTTTTCAGCAAGCTCACGAAACATATCCTTGTCTCCGGTCATGTGATCGGTACATCCACTATCAAGAACCATTCCTTTCCTCCAGCCATGTAGCCGCGAAGGTTAGCCATAAGACCAAAATGTCTCATAGACTCATCAAGATCATAGTCACTATCATCATCCTCGTCATAATATCCATGTTCAACATCATCATCATATGAATGATCATTACCTCGAGAGGGTAACTCATTAGATTGACAACCATGACAATGTTCATCTTTATGAATCCTAATGACTTGAGAGATGATGTCACTAATGATTCCAACATATCCTTTGGCACTCATGAGGTCACGAAGCTCAAATAGACAATCACCAAACTTAGGATCACTAGAATTCATCTTACTTAAAGAAATGGATTTTTGAAGAATCTCATCTAGATTTTTCAAGGAGTAGTTTGGAAAGCGTTCCTTGAGATATCTCCATATAGCGTAAGCACATTCAAGAGTAGGCAAGCATACAATCAAATTTCTAGGTAATCATCTAATGATAAGATTGATAGTTCTAAGATTGCGGATCATGTCAAGAGACTCATCGGGGGTAGGATGCAAGGGGACAACAAGGGGCGCACAAGGGCTAGTGATGTACTTGTTCAAGTGATATTCATTGAAAATCTCAAGCATCTCATTTTTCCAAGCATGATAGAACTCTCCATCAAGTATAGGTACTCTACGTCTAATACTCCCAATCGTAGACTCATCCATCTTCCTCCAATGGTGATTAAACCAAAGCAATGAAGACCAAAGCTCTGATACCAATTGAAAGGATCGAGAAGAGGTGTCTAGAGGGGGGGTGATTAGACCCTCAACAAGCAAAAGTAGCAGTTTTTAGGTTCTTCAAGTTGAGGTGGAGTTTTAGCACAAGTTTAAATATTCACAGTACATTTAAAGCAAGCATGGCAAGAGTACATGAGCAACGGAAAGTAAAGCATGCAAGTTGCAAGAAAGGAAAGGGATGGGATTGGAGTGTGCAAACGCAATTGGAGACACAGAGATTTTTGGCGTGGTTCCGATAGGTGGTGCTATCGTACATCCACGTTGGTGGAGACTTCAACCCACGAAGGGTAACGATTGCGCGAGTCCACGGAGGGCTCCACCCATGAAGAAGCAACCTTGTCTATCCCACCATGGCCATCACCCATGAAGGACTTGCCTCACTTGGGTAGATCTTCACGAAGTAGGTGATCTCCTTGCCCTTCCAAACTCCTTGGTTCAACTCCACAATCTTGACGGAGGCTCCCAAGTGACACCTAACCAATCTAGGAGACACCACTCTCCAAAAGGTAATAGATGGTGTGTTGATGATGAACTCCTTGCTCTTGTGCTTCAAATGATAGTCTCCCCAACACTCAACTCTCTCCCACAGATTTGGCTATGGTGGAAAGATGATTTGAGTGGAAAGCAACTTGGGGAAGGCTAGAGATCAAGATTCTTGTGGTTGGATTGGAATGTCTTGGTCTCAACACATGAGTAGGTGGTTCTCTCTCAGAAAATGAGTAGTGGAAGTGTAGGCATGTTCTGATGGCTCTCTCACTGATGGAGAGGAGGGTGGAGGGGTATATATAGCCTTCACATAAAATCTAACGGTTACACACATTTGAGCCAACTCGGTCAGACCGAATATATGAACTCGGTGAGACCGATCCAGTTCAAAATGTGAACGTTAGGCTTTTTGGTGGGACCGACATGTGACGCCCCCGGCCCGATCGTGCACTAATCATACACGCAAATGCACACGATCAAGCCTAAGGACTCACGGGAAGATATCACAACACAACTCTAAAACATAAATAAAGTCATACAAGCTTTATATTACAAGCCAGGGGCCTCGAGGGCTCGAATACATAAGCTTGCGAACAAGCTTCAGCGGAAGCATCAGATATCTGAGTACAGATATGAAATAGAAACAGAAAGGCCTTTAGGAAGGCGGGGCAAAATAAAACACTACGATCGAAAGGCGAAGGCCTCCTGCCTGGGACCCTCCGATCCTACTCCTGGTCGTCAGTCAACTCGTAGTAGTATCCATCCTCTGGGTAGTAGTAGTAACGATCGTCGGGGCATCTGTCTCAGGGGGCTCCATCCTCTGGTCACGTCAAACTGATATGGGGAGAAAAAGGAAAACAAAGCAACCGTGAGTACTCAGAAGTACTCAGCAAGCAAGGATCTACACTACATATGCAACATTTTCAAGGGGAGGCTGTATATGTGGACTGGGCTGCAGAAATGCCAGAATAGAGAGAAGGCCTAGTCCTATCGAAGACTAGCATCTTCAGCGGTCTTGCAGCAGTAGAAGAGAGTAGAACAATGCCATATAATGTAGCAGTAATAATATCAACCTCACCCAGAGATCCTTTCTCGACTCCCTGCGAGAAAGCAATCCCAGAGCCATACATACAGGTCTCATCACAGGTATCCAGTTCTAAATTGTATCAATCATGATACAACTCCGAGTGTCCTTTACCGTAGGACCGGCTATCGATAGAAGTGTTCTTCCCTGCAGGGGTGCACCAACTTACCCAACACGCTCGATTAACTTCGGCCGGACACACTTTCCTGGGTCATGCCCGGCCTCGGCCAAACGACACATCGCAACCCTACCTACAGCTCAGCAGAGAGGTCCCCGCCGGTCTACATCCTAAGCGCAAGGGGGTCTTGGCCATCGCCCCTCGCCCTCCGGGTCGTTGCGTACATGGCCCAGATCCAAGCACCACCGAAATGGCGCCAATCACTCCATGCCGCACTGCTGAACTGGACGTCTGACAGAGCTTTCGGCTGATGCATACGATGCAGAACGCCCATACTATGCCCACGTGATGGTTAGTGCTATCAGACCAGAGGTCTGCTCGGATCAAATATCCAAATCGTTAGGACTAGGGCTTGCGGTAACGAGCAGAGACTCACGAAAGATGTGACCCCGTCGCCCCGTCTCGAGGACTTGCGGCAAGGGCCAAGAATGCCCGGCCGCGCCTCGTATTCACCACTCGGGCACCACACTGGCAACCCGCCTTCACATCACATGCGGGTACCCCTCAGGGTCGACCCGCCTTTCCAAGTAACATTGTAAGGTCCAAGTATCCGTGTGTCCATAACATCAGGGAATCCGAGGTATCACCCTCATTGAATTCCCACTCGATGTATCCGTCAAGGTGAACTAGGAGGAATCACCCTCACTGGGTCCACACTTGAGGAGTTGTAGGACAGCGTCGTTATCGGAAGCGGTGAAGGAGGAATCACCCTCGATGACCACGACCGAATAGCTACTCTACAGAGTTAACATCAGAAGTGCTACCAGAGGTTTCACCCTCGGCACTCGATAGTAACGCTGCAGTGTCGTTACAACTAAGGGGGGTGATGTGCGGTGTCGGGTCCTGGTCTTCAATCCCATTGATCGGGTCTTCTGACGATCCAGCGCGGCAGTCGGGATAAGTGGGGTCACTGATAGGTCTCTACCCAGCCTAGACTAAACAGTTTAGGATATGTAGGTAATTATCAACAGTAGGTTACAATGAACAGGCTATGCATCAGAATAGGTAAAGCAGCAGTAATTCTAATGCAAGCATGAGAAATTTAGAATGGGCGATATCGGTATGCTCAAGGGAGGGGCTTGCCTGGTTGCTCGGCGGCAAGGGCAAGGTCGTCTATGGTGTCTTCGGGATCCGGAGCTGCGTCGGTCTCGGGGACGACGTCGGGGTCGGGGGCTATCGAGAGAGAAGAGGGGGAGGAAACAGTATAAATATATAGCAAACATGAGCATGACAAATACGATACACGGTGCTAGGGGTAGTCTAACGCAGCATCACACGTAACAGACGGAGCGGGAGAATATCTGACGATATTTCCCGGGTCTTTGGAATTATCGGACAGAGGATAAGAGGGGAACGGTTGCAAGTTCGGATAGTTAGGGACGTGTGACGAACGAACGGACCGCTTATTTGGATTCGTCTCGTCGTTCTGAGCAACTTTCATGTACAAAGTTTTTCGATCTGAGTTACGGATTAAAAGATATGATTTTCAAAAGTTTTTATTAATTTCTGGAATTTAATTATTTATTTAAATAAACATTATCCAGAATATTAAAATGATGATGTCAGCATGACATCATGCTGACGTCAGCAGACATCTGACAGATGGGGCCCGCTGTCATTGACTATTAGCCTAATTAGCAGATTAATTAGCTTAATTAGATAATTAGGTTAATTAAGTTTAATTAGTTTAATTAAACATGATTAGTTAAGTTAATTAATTCACTAATTAACTAATTAATTATTACTATATTTTTTTTTAACATTCTGGGGGGCCCACTGGACAGTGGCACAGCCGGACACGTCCGCGCTGTGCCCGTCCAGAGCCGGACACATCCGCGCGGCTGGGGTCAACGCGCGCGCGCGCACGGACGAGCGGGCAGACGACGGCGAGCGACGCGCGGGCGCACGTGCGGGGCAGCTGCGGCGAGCGGCAGCAGCAGCAGCAGGCGGAGCAGCAGCTCCGCGGCGGGGGCGGGCGAGCGCGGCACGGGAGCGGTGACCGCGGCGGCAGGGAGAGCGCACGGGGAGCGGACGCGGTCCTCACCGGCGATGTAGATGAACAGGGCCGGCGAGGCTCGGTGGAGCCGACGGGGAGGAGGACGGGGAGGTGTTCGGCGACGGCGGTGGCTGGGTCTGGCGACGGCAGCGGGCGGCGGCGTCGGTGCCCCGTTGGGGAAGAGGTCGAGGACGGGGAGGCGGGCGCCGGCGACGGCGGTGCAGCACCGGGCGGCGTCGGAGAGGTGGCGGCGGGGTCAGCGTGGCGTCGACGCTGCCGGGGCAGAGACGGGGGCGTCGGGCGGAGGCGAGGGAGATCGGCGCGGGGAGGCAGTCGGGGACGGCCGGCGAGGTGGAGGGGCGCCGGGCGCCGAGGGCGCGGTGAGGCGCGGGGCTGCGAGCGAGGCAAGGAGGAGGAGGCGGTCGGCGGCGGGGCAGGCAGGCCGGCGATGGCGTCGGAGAAGGCCGGCCGGCGACGGGCGCCGAGGCGGCGCGGGCGACGGGGTTCGATCCCGATCCAGAATTTCTGGATCGGGGATCGGGGGGGGGGAGAGGAGCGAGGGGGGGATTAGGGTTTCGGTGGGGGAGGGGGTTAAGGAGAGTGGGGGGTTGGCCGGCCAGGGGATGGGCCGGCCTGGGTGGTGGGCCTGGTGGGTCCCCAGCTGGCCACGGCCCAGTTGGTCCGGGGGGGGGATTTTCCCCTTTTTTTTTAATTTATTTTCCTTTTCTGTTTTTCTCCTCTTTTATTTTTATTCCAAAGGACTTTTGTAAAATACGAGACTTGCTCCATTATTTACAGTGCATTATCTGTCACTGCTAAGAAATTGGTTTGGGGTCCATATCTTTTGTTTGGATTTTATTTAAATTGAAAAAGGATTGATAGTGCTATGTTGCTGCTGTTCCTTGTTGTTTCGAGTCCTTTTACAATTCCAACAATGTTGCAATCATTTTTATAAATGCTATGGGAATATTTGCCACATGAGGCACCTTTAGTTTTCCAGTTTGAACAACTTTATTTTCCACTTTCATTTAAATTGCGAATTTGGGTTAGGAGTTGAAATGCATATGATGTTATAGATGATCGGACACTGTTAATCATGCTGACGTGGCATAATCAAAATGGGATTACTGTAGTTAACCACTGGGGTGTTACCAAATCTCCTCTACTACAGAATTCTCGTCCCGGAATTAAAGAAGTAGAAGGAAAAGTTCGGGGTATTCCGCACGAAGATTACCTCGCGTTTCCCAAGTGGCTTCATCTCAGTATGATTTTGACCACTGCACTTTAGAACTGGTAACCTTCTTGACGGGTTCGACGTTCAGATTCATCGAGAATGCGGATCGATGTTCCTTTATGAAAAATCATCATGCAATTCGACATCTCGTGATCCACAGCTCGGTGCGGAGATTCCTTGAAACATTTACGAAGTTGCGACACATGGAAGACATCGTGGTATAGAGAATTGCGGCGGCAACTCCAATTTATACGCCACTTGACCACGTCTTGCAACATGCGGAGACCAATGTAGCGCGGAGTCTGCTTGCCCTTGATTCCAAAACGGTGAGTGCCCTTCATAGGGGTGACACGAAGATACAGCTTGATCACCAGGTTGATAAGTCAACCCCATCGTTTGCGATCATAGTTGCTCTTCTGGCGGTCCTGAGCCACCTTGAGATTTTCCCGGACAATACGAACTTGTTCTTCGGCTTGTTGAATAATATCTGGACCCACGAGCGGTCGTTCCCAGTTTCTCGACCAATTCAGAGGGTTTCGACACTTACGTCCATAGAGACCTTCAAAGGGGGCCATTTTCAGACTGGCTTGAAGCTGTTGTTATAAGAAATCGGCATATGAAGAATTCTTCCCCTTCTTGCCAAACATATAACACAAGCTCGCAGCATGTCTTCCAAGCACTTTGATTAACTCGTTCAACTTGGCTTGGGATTGAGGATGATAAGCTGAACTCCAGGTAATATGAGTTCCCATAGCCTTTTGAAACTTCCCAGAAATGACCAGTGAATATGCTCCACGGTCTGAACTGATCTCTTTCGGAATACCGTGAGTGAAACAATTCTGGAGATATATAACTCTGCTAACTGACTAGCAGTGATCGTCTCCTTGACAGGCAGAAAGTGGTGCAACTTTGGAGAGTTGGTCGACACGACAAGAATAGCATCGTGACCCTTCTGTGCCCTGGGAAGTCCTGTAATGAATCCATCTGAACCTTATCCCATTTCCATAAAGGAATAGGTAACGGTTGGCAGAATTCCAGCAGGCTTCTGATGTTCTGCTTTAACGCGACGACACACATCACACTCAGCAACATAACGAGCAATGTCTTGCTTCATTCTGGACCACCAGTACCTTTGACGGAGATCACGATACATCTTGGTGCTACCCTACGGATGAATAGACAGCGGGGTATCATGCCTCCTTCATGACTTTGTCAGTCATAAGCTCAAAGCAGGTACTACAATGCGGTCTCTGAAATACAAGGTTTCCATCTTCAGACATCGCGAGAAATCCCTGTACTTTACAAGGTGAAGGTCTTTCTTCATTCAATCATTATTCAGCATCTTTAGCTGCGCATTCTTACCAGCTTTCTCAAGGTCTGGTTCAACAACCAAGGTTTTTAGGTATCCTTGGGGAACTATCTCGATATTTAGCTTTCGAAGCTCTTCATACAGAATTGGTTGCTGTAGCTGAACCTCAAGTTTCGCAGCAATGGATTTGCGGCTCACAGCATCACCCATTACATTAGCTTTGCCAGGGGTATCGAAATACCCAAGTCAATAGTCCGCAATGGTCTCCAATCCATACTTTGCTGACGGAGGTTTAGAGAAGGTTGAGTGAACAAGTACTTCAGACTTTTATGATCCGTGTATATCTCGCAACGATTACCGAGAAGGTAATGTCGCCATAACTGCAATGCATAGATGACAGCAGCTAGTTCTAGATCATGTACCGGATAATTCTCTTCATGTGGGCGCAACTGACGAGAGCCATAAGCAATCACTTTACGCTCTTGCATTAGGACACAGCCTAATCCTTCACGGGATGCGTCACAATAAATCACAAAGTCTTTGCGGGTATCTGGAGGAGATAGTACTGGGGTATTGTAACGGATTGACATCTGCCCCAGTGGATGAAGAATGTACTCTGGATGCATCCCTGCTCGAACAGCTGGTAGCTGCGTCGCAGGGTGTGGTGGAAACAAACGATCCATCTTAAACAGAGGAAACTCATGATTGTCAAAAGACAAGGAGAAGTATAACCGATCTCGGAGAGAAAGGTTAGACAAAACAATGGAAAGGAAAATGATCATCAGACTAATCAGATCAATGTCAGGGAAATCGCACAGATATCCAGCTCTCCGGGTGGACGAGAATTACGAGATCCTAAGTGTCGGCGTTAGTAAACTTTAGTTAACCCGAAAGGAAGAGAGGTCAGAGTCCCAGTGTAAAGATGAGGAATAAAAGATCCTAATACCACCCAATTGGCGACGTGGGCCCGTAAGCCACACAGCCAAGTTAGTAAAACAGTTTTCCGGTTTCTAGACTCAACTTCGGCCAAGGAGTTGAAAAGGGGGTTCCTACAGTCAGTCGGCTCTGATACCAACTTGTGACGCCCCCGGCCCGATCGTGCACTAATCATACACGCAAATGCACACGATCAAGCCTAAGGACTCACGGGAAGATATCACAACACAACTCTAAAACATAAATAAAGTCATACAAGCTTTATATTACAAGCCAGGGGCCTCGAGGGCTCGAATACATAAGCTTGCGAACAAGCGTCAAGCTTCCAGCGGAATCATCAGATATCTGAGTACAGATATGAAATAGAAACAGAAAGCCTTAGGAAGCGGGGCAAAATAAACACTACGATCGAAAGCGAAGGCCTCCTGCCTGGGACCCTCCGATCCTACTCCTGGTCGTCATTCAACTCGTAGTTGTAATCCCATCCTCTGGTAGTAGTAGTAACGATCGTCGGGGCATCTGTCTCAGGTGGGCTCCTCCTCTGGTCACGGCAAACTGATATGGGAGAAAAAGAACACAAAGCACCGTGAGTACTCAGAAGTACTCAGCAAGCAAGGATCTACACTACATATGCCAACATTTTCAAGGGGAGGCTGTATATGTGGACTGGCTGCAGAAATGCCAGAATAGAGAGAAGCGCTAGTCCTATCGAAGACTAAGCATCTTCAGCGGTCTTGCAGCAGTAGAAGAGAGTAGAACAATGCCATATAATGTAGCAGTAATAGTATCAACCTCACCCAGAGATCCTTTCTCGACTCCCCTGCGAGAAAGCAATCCCAGAGCCATACATACAGGTCTCATCCAGTATCAGTTTCTAAATTGTATCAATCAGGATACAACTCCAGTGGTCCTTTACCGTAGGACGGCTATCGATAGAATGTTCTTCTCCTGCAGGGTGCACCAACTTACCCCAACACGCCTATAACTTCGGCCGGACACCGACTTTCCTGGGTCATGCCCGGCCCGGCCAAACGACACATCGCAACCCTACCTACAGCGCCAGCAGAGAGGTCCCCGCCGGTCTACATCCAAGCGCAAGGGGGTCTTGGCCATCGCCCCTCGCCCTCGCGGGTCGTTGCGTACATGGCCCAGATCCAAGACCACCCGAAATGGCCCAATCACTCCTGCCGCAACTGCTGAACTGGACGTCTGACAGGCTTCGGCTGATCATACGATGCAGAACGCCCATACTATGCCCACGTGATGGTTATTGCTATCAGACCGAGGTCTGCTCGGATCAAATATCAATCGTTAGGACTAGGGCTGCGTAAACGAGCAGAGACTCACGAAAGATGTGACCCCCCTCGCCCCGTCTCGAGGACTTGCGGCAAGGGCCAAGAATCCCGGCCGCGCTCGTTTCACCACTGGTGCACACACTGGCAAACCCGCCTTCACATCACACCCGCGGGTACCCCTCAGGTCGACCCGCCTTCCAAGTACATTGTAAAGTCCAAGTATCCGTGTGTCCATACATCAGGGAAATCCGAGGTATCACCCTCATTGAATCCACTCGATGTATCCTCAAGGTGAGACTAGGAGGAATCACCCTCAACTGGTCCACACTTGAGGTGTTGTCGACAGCGTCGTTATCGGAAGCGGTGAAGGAGGAATCACCACCTCGATGACCATGACCGAATAACTACTCTACAGAGTTAACATCAGAAGTGACTACAAGAGGTTTCACCCTCGGCACTCGATTATACGCTGCAGTGCGTTAAACTAAGGGGGGTGATGTGGCGGTGTCGGGTCCTGGTCTTCAATCCCTTGATCGGGTCTTCTGACGATCCAGCGCGCAGTCGGGATAGTGGGGTCACTGATAGGTCTCTACCCAGCCTAGACTAAACAGTTTAGGATAGATGTAGGTAATTATCAACAGTAGGTTACAATGAACGGCTATGCATCAGAATAGGTAAAGCAGCAGCAGCAGTATTCTAATGCAAGCATGAGAAATTTAGAATGGGCGATATCGGTATGCTCAAGGGAGGGGCTTGCCTGGTTGCTCGGCGGCAAGGGCAAGGTCGTCTATGGTGTCTTCGGGATCCGTAGCTGCGTCGGTCTCTCCGGGACGACTCAGGGTCGGGGGCTATCGAGAGAGAAGAGGGGGAGGAAACAGTATAATATATAGCAAACATGAGCATGACAAATACGATACACGGTGCTAGGGGTAGTCTAAACGCAGCATCACACGTAACAGACGGAGCGGAGAATATCTGACGATATTTCCGCGGTCTTTGGAATTATCGGACAGAGGATAAGAGGGGAACGGTTGCAAGTTCGGATAGTTAGAGACGCGTGACGGACGAACGGACCGCGTATTTCAGATTCGTCTCGTCGTTCTGAGCAACTTTCATGTACAAAGTTTTTTCGATCTGAGTTACGGATTATTTAATATGATTTTCTAAAGTTTTTATTAATTTCTGGAATTTTAATTAATTATTTAAATTAACATTATCCGAAACAGTGTCTTGCTGACGTCAGCATGACGTCAGCATGACGTCAGGACCAGTGGGTCCCACCTGTCATAGGCTGTTAGGTTAATTAGTGATTAACTAATCAAATTACTGTTTAATTAACATTAACTACTTAATTAGATTAACCTAATCAGGATTAATTAACTTAATTAATTAACTAATTAATTAATTATTTTAATTATTTTTATTTTTATTATTATTATATTTTTTTAATTCGTTCTTAGGGGCTGGGCCCCATCTGTCATTGGCACGGCCGGACATGTCCGGGTTGTGCCGTTTGGGCACCGTACATGTCCGGTGCGCAGACGGGCGCACGGGTGCGGCCAGCGAGGTGAGGCGGGACGTCGGGCGCCGGCGTGATCGTGTGGCCCTC